>ML816412.1:35050-67683 GCA_009831015.1 Picea engelmannii | reverse complement strand
TAGTTGGGTCCATATGGATTAACTCGCTCTCTAAATGGTTGTTGGAGAAATTTTGTTTGTGACGTGTCTATAGTCTTTGTGATTGATAGTATGAATGTGTTTGTGTCACCACTATCTTAATTTCTTTCTACTGTTGAGTATGGATTTCACTTCTAAAGGCTCAAAAAATCATTTGGCTATTGAATGGCATTTTAACTATTGTGAAATTTGCAAATATGGATATTTGGGATCAGATGGAAGGCCCTCTTTATGATATTGTAAATGTTGATACAAATAATCTTATTTAAAACGGATTCGGTGACCTCGAGCATCTCACATGGATACATTGATATTCTTTGTTAAGCTTGTGACAATTAGAGAAATCCTAGTGGTAGTGATTGCTGCAAATCCTATGACAAAATGTACATCATTCATTTTACTCGGGAATGGTGATATTGTTTCATGCCCATCAAAAGAAGGACTAAATATGGGAAATACAAAGTTGTATAAAGAAAAATGGTTAAATTTTAAGGGAGGCTTTTGTCATGTTTCCCTTGGATGCACAATATTCTTGGTTATGATTGTGGAAAGTTAAAGGTCTTGATATTTGGTGTTGACGAAGATGACAAATTGCAGGTGGAAGTGAATGGTTGGTTAATTTGTAGTACTTATACTAATTTTTCACTTGATGCAAGCATTGCAGGCAAGATACAAGAGGTGGTAAGTCAATTTATTTATACCACAAGGCGAGACCTACTCTCTATGGCAATCATGGATAAAATATTCCATAGAGATGGACATTATGAGTGAATGCAAAATTGATAGTCACTAATGGATTTTGGGAAAGATAGAGTGTGGTTATCAAATTCTTTTGGAAAGTACATATTATTCCATAGAACATGGAAAACAAACTACAATTAAGAGGCTTACACAAGGGAAAAAATAGTAAGGTATGTGTTATCACACAAAGCAGCATGAACGCAGGCAAGCAGGTGCAATCTGCAACGATCGAAATCCCATGTGTAGGTTCAATGTGGCACTATATCAAAGTGCAGATGGAAGGACTCCAAATTTAATAGGTGGATAAAATTTTGGCGGGGGTGCTAAAATAGTTTTCACACCCAGATCTCAAGCCCCTTTCAGATTGACAACCTTAGATCATTTCGGGGTCGGAACATGCGCAGACGATAAAATCTGAGGGGCAAGCCGAAATGAAAACCATTGTTTTGCGAGGTGCCGACATGGAAAGCAGCGGTGCATTTCGAGAACGAAAGAGGTGTGGGCCTAAACCACTTCCCACGGCCTCGAAATCACGTGCACAATTAATGTCCTATCCCATATTGACAAGTGGTCCCCCGACAATCGTCCTGTCACACTCCAATCTTGAGGAAAGGTCAGCCAATGAACAAGGATTGACTTTTGCGGCCACCTGCATACTCAATGCCCAATCTGGTTGTGACAGGTGGTCTTCTGTTAGTCGTCCACCCATGCTCTAATCCCGATGAAGATCTAGTTAATGAAGCAGGGACTGGTAGCTGAAACCTCAACTCAGTCCATAAATGGAAGGCTTTAAATTTATAGCTATGGAGGGAGGACTGTCAGCAAAGTACAACAATGGTCAGTTTTCTACAGGTCCATACTGAACCTAGTTTGCGTCTGATAGGAGAAAACGCGCACAGTCTGACAGAAGGTTGCTCAGACACAAAGATTTGAAGGAAATACCAGATCACACTCCTGGAAGTTGTGGATTGATTTGAGTATAAGTAGATCATTTCGATATTTTGTTATGGTCATCAAATGCTTGAGCAGAGCTCCCTACTATGTAATTTTTTATGCCAGAACTATTCTCTGGTTATGTATCAAACTTGAGACTTTCTCATCAATAAAAGCCAGCTTCTTTCATCTCCTTGTTTAAACTATGCTGAAACACTCAGGCATGGAGGATCCAGTCGAGGGTTGTGGTTCTATTGTAATGTAGGTTTGATTACAGTATTGTTGTGACCAGTTTTAGTCAGCTTCTTTGTTATCTTATTTCCCCTTATGCTGAAAGGCTCGAGCATGGAGGATCCAGTCAAGTTGTTGTAGTTGCATGGTAATGTAGGTTTTCTTATTATGTTGTTGTGACATATTTCAGTATCTAAAACTTGAGTTCAAGAGTGCTCTTGAGCTTGAGTTTTTTTTCGCCAAGTTGCTTGAAGGCCGGATGCTCATAGCATTCTTGTTCACCTCTCTCACTAAGTCTTCCTTCTGCTCACACTTAAACTCAAATCATTGACTGAAGTTAATGAGGACCTCACTTCCCTGTGCATTGCTTGTCCAATTTATGTGTTAAAATCATTCTTGTACTAAGTTTTGTCCTTTTGACCTCCATTCATAAAACCAACATCCACCAAACATTTTGATGGGTATTGGGCTTATCCTCTTGCAATCTGAGGGTGACTCTTAGTGATAACATTCTTGGCATCGTTGTCGGGGAACAAATTGAAGGCATTTCCATGGGATAGAATGACAAAGAGATTATGATTCTGAAGGTGCATAAAAAATCAGTAACTTGAATATTGCAACTTGCACCTGGCGACTCCATTGTTTCAATTGTGGCTCCCAAAGGCAGACACACGAAGTCTACTCCACAAATTCCTTTGGAAACACATGAAGTTGACCTGGAAAATATTATCAGAAAGGGAAAGATCTCTCAAGAAGGGCTTTCAACTATTGTACCAGGTGATTCTGGTAATTTACATGATTCCTCTTCTAAAAATCCAACAATTGCATCTAATTCTCCTTTTATACCATCTGTTGGAGTTTCCAAAAGTTTAAATTTTAGGAGTTTCCCTATTGAATTCTCCCCTTCTATGCCTCATTTAGAAGAAATTTTTGACACCCCTGTTTCTCCTGAGATCGTAAAGTGGTTTAAACCCAGAATCTTAGAAGATTGTCCCACCTTGGGTTTTCCTACTCCTCCTCCTATCATAGTTGATGTATCTAAAGAGGGGGAAACTTATTTTCCCTTGAACCCCATATTATTCCCATCCAACACTCATCCATTCCCCTTTCTCCTAGAAACATAGTTGCAGTCCCATCTGTCCAATCTCCATCTCCCCATGGTTCCCCTACAGTTCACATTTCAATGGTAGGTGCTAATCTTCCTAGAAACATAATGGATGTCATAGTGGCTGCTAGATATGCCCCTCTTGTTTTACCTCAACCTATGAATCCCCTCCCAATTGGAGATTACCTCAAGTATATACCCAAGTTTACTAGAGAGGAAGACATAATTGTTGAAGAACACCTTTCAACTTTTTACAGTTATGCAGATAATCTTAATATTGAAAATGGAGATGTTTGGTTGAGAGTTTTTGTGCAACGCCTTGATGGTGAGGCTAGAAAATGGTTCAGGGGATTGACTCCTGGATCTATTGATGGGATTCAAGCTCTAGATCATTCATTCCCGAGACATTGGGGGGATAAAAAAGACTTCCTTTATTATATTAAAGAGTTTGGATCACTTAAGAGAGAGGAAGGGCAGTCTGTTTCAGACTTCTCCAAGAGATTTAATAAGATGTACAATAAGATCCCCACTTAAATTAATCCTACTCAAACCTCTGCCAAGATCACTTATGCTAGTGCTTTTGACCCCGAGTTTTGCCTCCTGTTAAGAGAAAGAATAACTACCTCCTTGGCTCATATGCAAGATGCATCCCTTGAAGTAGAATCCAATATACTGGCAGTTGGAAAACTTAGGAGTACGACTGATAAATACATAAGAAAAGGTAGGTATGAAGATTCAAACTTTGTTTCCTATGCTTCCCACTCTCAAGTGGATGAGTTTTCTAAGCTGGTAAAATCACTTTCTGCAGAAATTGAAATTTGAGAGGAAACAAGGATACATGAACATCTAGAATACTGATAACAGGGGTAATTTTAGAAGACAAAATAATTCCCCTTAGATCATTCAGAGAGATCAAAGAAATAGGGATAGGGGTGATAAAAAAATCCAAGCCCCTATCCAAAATAACCTGGTCACTGAGGAGGAAGGAGAGGAAGAAAAGACTGATCCTGAAATTCATTGTCTTGGTAACACCTCTTCATCTCCTTATATAACCCAATCTGCATATGAAGAGTCTTTCATAGATAGCCAGCTAAATGAGATGAGAAAAGGGGAAAGGACCAGTGGAAATCTAAATAGATACAACCTCAGGTCCAAGAAGAAGGAAGGAAAGCCTGATATTCTTGATCAGTCTACTAGAGTAAAGAATCCTGCTAAGAGTGTGGCAACTAGCAGTAAAGAAAAAGAGGCACAAAACCCCCAGGCAGTGGTTAAGATCCTGTTATAACCCTAAATTGCACCACACATGCTTACCTGGAATCAGGCCAACTCATATCCCTTCTTTGCCAAAGCATTGTTGAACAACTCTTTGAAAATCCTCTTTTATAAAGGCCCACGCGCCCTAATCCATTACTGCACGCGTGTACACGCTGGCTGACTCAAAACAGCCTGTGTGTACCTACAAAAGCACGAAAAAAGGAAAGTTGTCGATGGAACAAAAATATATGGGTGAGTTAACTGAAACTCCCAGCCATGCATGGCCGAGGGTTCATCCAAATACCTATCTCCTTCTAGCCTAGAAAAGAAGGGGTAGGGGTCCCATTTGGAGGAGGAAAAATATAGCAAAGAAACTCTGCCCATTTACGTATTCCCATTGTCCCAACCCTTTAGCCTTTCCTTGTGCCAAAGGAGATTCAAAGCAAAGCAGTTGAAGGACAGAAGAAGAGGAGCCCAGGATCAGGTTCGCGGAGCGGTGGACGGTCTCAAATTTTGTAAGTTGACTCATTCAAAGTAATAAAGAAAGTACTTTTCCCGTCCCAATTCATAAACTTTTTATGGTTTGATTAGTACGTGTTTTGGATTTATAACCCGTTAGTATATAAGTAGTATGCATGCATAGTTGTTTCTTGTCTTGGATGCAGGTCAGCTTTGGAAGGAGTATCGCGAACGAGTAATCAAGCACAACAGAGGATCGACATCAAACGCCAGGAACAAGGTAGGTTGATCTTTCCATGCATTTATTAAGAAAAGGGGATTTAAATCTAGGGATGAAGGTAGAAAGTAATTTCTCTTCGGTTATATCTGCATGCAAAGTCTGAACTCTATTTGCTAGTCCATAGGGAGTTTTTCCCAACAACAGAATTGGCGACCATACCGGGGAGACTCTCTAGGGTTCCTGGAATTTTATCTAGTTTTTGGGTAGTTTAAAGACTGGTTTTTCATGCCTGTCTTTTATTTTCGTTTCTGTAAGGTCTGAGCTAGCAGGGAGTTTGGTTTTCCATACCATCTTTCCCTGACTTTTTCTTGACTGTGTTTTTCGGGACCCACAGAGATACATGCGGCCTGCACAAGGTCTACACGCGTGTACCCGTGCCCTACCCTCTTACAGCTCGCATGTGAATGCTAGCTGTAGAGGTAGCAGTAGCGTGTAGAGTTCAGAGAACCTCAAAGGTAGTCACCCTCTTCCCTGTCAGAATCACACATTCTCAGGGGGTTTTCTGGAATTCTGTCTGAAGTCTTCTCTACTAGCAGGTCTAACTTAGATTGTTTTGCCTTATCATTTTTTCTTGCATTATTTATTTTTCTGTTAGAAAGAGTGTCCAATCCTTCAAGGGATTATGGTTATCAATATTAGTGGTCTCTTCCTAGTTTGGTCTGTCTGTTTTCATTTTTTCTCAGAATTTAGATATACATGCGGCCTGTACAAGGTCAGCCCGCATGTACACGCCCTCTGTCTCTATTCAGCACGCGTTCGCACACGTGTTGTTTGAGTAACAGTTGCGTGCCTGTGCATGATACTTTTTGTTGAGGGTAAGGCAGTCATCCTTTCCCTTGATAGGAATTACTCCTTTCAGGTATTTGAATCTCTGTGTGAGAAGTTAGTAGCTTAGGATTAATCTTACCCTTAGCCCGCTTTTTCTCAGTTAAAAAGTTGTCAAAATTTTTTATTTTTTTTAAGGTTTTTAGACAAGTGTGAGAGTCATTGTTTTTAAAATTGCTAGTGTGTGATTTTTGACCTGATTCTTTGCGATCTGCGATTTAGGCCAGAATTGTTTTTCTTGGTTTTTTGCTTGTCGGTATTTTCCCTTTCTTTCTTTTCTAGCATTTAAATAAATAAAAAATCTCTTTTCATTTTCTTATTTGGTTGAAGAGTGTGTTTTTGCATCATTATCCAGGGAAAAGTCTTTTATTTCATAAGTTTTTTCAGTTCACTTAGATCATAAGTATCTCGTAGTCGAGTGAAATTCCTTTGAGTTTGCTGTCCAAAATCTTAGAAAAAATTAAAAATATTTCTTTTGAAAAGTTGTTGAAATTTTGCATTCAGTAAAAGTTTTGTTTCTAGCTTTTTTCATTCGTTTATTGATTTCATCTTTTTCACATCATCAGTTTCACCTTCATACCCCTTTACGTAAGACAAAGCCATAAAAATAACACTAAATTTAAAATCTACTAGACTTTTATGTTTGTAGGGTTCACCAACTAGTTCAGGATTAGGGCCTTGGATTAGGTTGGAGAGGAAACTCTTCAAGGCCATTTTAAAAACAAACATTGGAGTCTGAGTTAGGGAGTGTCTAAGTCCAGTGTTGTGAAAGTTATCCGGGACCCCCCTCTAACATAGGGGATAGAAACGAGGTTGCGTGCATAAAGGTAGCAGAAATAACCCCTCCAAAGCTGGACCAATTGTAGTGGAGAACACATATAGAGGGCTTGTTTTGGGATTTCGTCGTTAGCATTTTCCACGGGGATTCATGGGTCTCGAATCTGTTCGAGGTCTTCAATTGTCTTCCGGACCATTTTCTCTCAATACCCTTGACAGGTTTCGGGCTCGATACCCTGCTCATTGTGGTCTACCCGACTTTTGACTGTACCTGCCTGGTGACTGTTCATGCGCTGGTAACCTAGTTGCCAATATTTTTAAGGGCTTACACAGGTGATTGCGAGGGTATACCATGGTACCTAGGACAGACATCGAGCCATGCTTTGTAGAGTATACTCGGAGGGTGCTTCCATGTTTGAGTTGCACTTGCACGGGTAAGTTGCTCTAGTGTTGGTTGTTGTAACTGTTCTTCCAATTAATTTAGTGTTTGCTTGTCTTATCTCTTAGGGAATTTTTTTTAGTATGTGTTACTGTTGACCGTTTAGACTACCTTAGAGTGTCTTGGATCTTCTCACAAAGTCAAGGATCCTGAGCTCCACCGGTCACGAAGGCTTCTTGGCCTGCCGCTGGTTACACTGGAGCCACCCCCGCCACCATTAAGGAGAAAGCTAGACCAACAAGGGTCTTTTGAAGTGACCGGGTTACAAACCATTGTGCCCAAACAACCCCCGAAGGAATCGACCATTTTGGACCTTGAAGCAACCACTCTTGGCCCAGTTGAAACCCAAACCACTAATTTCTTGGCACCTTTCATTATACCGATTCAATTTTACGAGCTCCAGACAGTGTCACAGGCAGCAATGGAAACAAATGTTGTTACTCCTTCTGGGAATTCTTCAATTCCCACCACGGTTGTCACCACAGGAGAGCTTCCATCTCCTAACCTACCATCGTCGGTCTGAGCCACCATGGTCTCAACCGTAACTACTTCACACAATGGTCCAAACCCATCTTTGGCGGCAATCACAACCCCTTTCACACCTAGTGCGATAGGCCCTTTGTTCTCATACGGGATGCCTAGTTCGGGTACAAGTCCTGTACTTTCCTACTCCACTTTACAAACTTTGGGTCTGGGGGCAGGGAGCTCTAGCGCTCCTCTGCAAGGTCACATGGGGGGCACTCCTACTCCTTTTAATGCTTTCCCTTACGGAGGAGGTCATATCCCTCCTTCGTCCCCTTCACTCGGTGGCTCGCATCAGCAATCTGCCGAGCAAGCTACACACAATAGTTTATTTGGAGTGGGGAGTCAAGGACCACCTTCGCATAGTATGCCGGTAGGTTCGACATCGTTTTCTTGGAATGGAACATTTGGTAACAACACATTCTCGTCAGCCGCTTTCCCGACTGGGGGCAACCCCATTTTTGGACAATCTACTCATGTTTGGGGTACTATTCCTGCACAGGGGGCAAACCTAACAGGACCTTGGAATTCAGGGCAGGGATCCGTTCCCTCCTTCGAAATGCCGATCTGGGGTAATTCTTTCCACAATCAATGGAACCCCAGACAAACTACTATGCATATCCCCACAGGACCGGCCTGGGGTAATCCTTCCCAAAGTCCTTCGAATACAATACATGCCCAACCATCTATGTCCTATTTGGGAAATCATCCAATGATGTCTCCATATATGAAAAATCCATACGCTAGCTAGCGCCATGGTTTCTACCAGAATCCGGGCCAACAACCAAACTTTTCCTGGAAACCTGGTGCCAGCCAAACTCCAGGACCCTTTTTCCTAGGTTATCAGCAGCAACCCAAACTACCGTTCCTAGCGACGTTACATTTGCTAGATTTGACAAGGTTGTTGAATGACCCTATTTGTCACGATCCACGTTGGCTTCCTATGCCGACGAAGTTGCCTTCGGACATTCCAAAGTTTGAAGCCAAGCCTAACGAAGATCTAGGCGATCATGTGACTACCTTCCATCTTTGGTGCTCATCTAACTCATTGAAATATGACTCCGTACAGTTGCGATTGTTTCAACGTACTCTCATTGGGAGTGTCGCGAAATGGTACATTGAGCTCGATTGCTCAAGATACTCTTCTTTTGGCGAACTGGTGATGGCTTTCCTGAATCATTTCCAGTTACCTGTGAGATACGACGCTGGCACAGAGATGCTCACTAATTTCGAACAGACAACAGCGGACCATATCTCTGATCACATCCGAGAATGGAGATGTCGGAAGAGTTTAATTAAGGTATCAGTCCCACCAGCATTCCTTCTTGAGTGGTTCCTTAAGTCTTTGGTCACGTAGTTATCCAAAGACATCGCGACATCTGGAATTTTCTCCGAAGAAGATGCCATCATGAGGGCTCAACAGTTTGAGCTCATCTATTCTTAGTCCAGTTTATTATACAACATCTTGCCAAATGTGCCACGTTCAATACTGGATAAAACTAGACAGAGAGTTGGACCACATGCTGATGGTATTGTTAGTTCAGCACAAACCAAGCTCGTTGAGCAATTGACAAAATAGTTGCAGCAATTATCCATACAATACACAGCGGCCAGCCAAACTACTGCTTTGGCTTCCCCCTCTACCAAAACGTCGGAAGTACACACAGTGCAGTCGACTAACCGAAAGGTCGCCCAACAGCCTGAAGGGAAGAAAAAACAACGAAAGAAGGGTGAGGGGGAAAAAAAACACAACGATAATGTTGGCAGGGACAACACTGAAAAACGGAAGGCGAGGTATCCATGCAACTTGTGCGCAGAAGACCACCCTACCCATCTATGTCCTCGACTTGCAGAGGCCCAAAAGTTTGTCACACAACAACAACAGGTAGTGTTGACTAATCCATTTCAACATGGGAAAAATCTAACTCAAGCCTCTGCAAGCATGGAAGGGGGTAGCCAAGAAACTTGCCCGCCTCTGAACAACCCCGCATCCGCGAATGTATATATGGTTAGGGGTGATTCTTTCATATTGACTAGAGCACATGATTATAGTAAACCAAGCACTTCTGAGAAGGGTAAAGAAGTTGATCTCCCATCTCTTCCTCTGCAAATTGAGAAGACATTGGGAGAAACAATGAAACGCATTCCAAAAGGTGCATTTAAAAAAGCTTCTCATAACCCAAACGCAAGGGCCACCCAAAACTGCTCTGTGGTGGAAGATTTATCACAAACCCCTTGTGTGATGTCAGCTTTGGAGGTCCTCCAAAGTTTCCCTTCTCAGAGGAAAGCTTTGTTAACCGCGTTGGGCTCTACTGAGACTTGTAATCCAAGTACCATCATGCTAGATACAACCGACTTAAAACCTCGTCTGCCTTACCACGTAGCGTTTCAGATAGTAGTGGCTTACCCCACGAAAGCTTTTACTCGAAATATCTTTCTCATGGTGGTCGACGAGGGTGCCTCGACATGCGTTATGTTGTTGGCATGTTGGAAGGCCATTAGACAGCCCGTTTTGTCTCCATCACCTACTCTCCTCACTTCTTTCGATGGTCATTCATTCCGACCACGTGGCATCGTTCCTTCTTTCCCCGTGCAGTTAGGAGGGAAGATCGTGTGTGTCGAAGTAGAGGTAGTCGATGCTCCCCTTGACTATAACCTCTTGTTAGGATGGAGTTGGACTTATGCTATGCAAGCTGTGGTTGCTACAAATTTTCGGGTCTTGTTGTTTCCACACGAGGGACGGATAGTGACCATCGATCAATTGTCTTTCTCCAGACCTGACCCAACTTTGGGGGCATCCACGGTCCCGATGATTGATAATCCTCAACCAGGTGTCATCAACGTAGGAGTTGGTTTGTGCCCATCCTTGATGGGTACCTTCAATTACCCACCTCCTCAAGGCGATATCAAATTTATATCCAATCACCATAAGGTTGATATTTTTCAAGTTTCGTCGTTCCGCACGACTTACTTCGAGGATCCATGGATACTTCCTTCCCCATCGGCCACGATGGATGAGACAAGGCACCCAGGCATGTCCATGCCCTTGTCTTCCGTTGAAGTAGCGTACTCTCTAGTCTAGCAAGCTTCAGCTAACCTTGATCCGACTCCTGCACAAGAGTTAGATCCCCTTCTAGAGCCTATTTGGGCTCAGGGTTCTCTCTCTAACATTGATTCGTTATACTTAGTCTTGCCTTCTGATGAAGCAGTAATTGAAGCAATGACTAGTCTGGACAAACCTTGGGAAGATATTCATCACAGATCATATTTTCTCCCAGACTTAGGCCAAATCGAAGTGGGAGAATTCACCGTGACCATGACGGGAGATCAGTTGTGTCCTATTAATCTCTTAGCTACACATGAAATTTATGCTGAGGGAAATATGGCAACTATCGCTGAAATTATACCAATCAACATCTCCTGAAACCCTGGCGTCGTGGAGAACGTCTTCATCGGAGCGGATTACTCTCTCGAAGAGATTCAAATCTACACAGATCTTTTCAAAGAATTTCCAGACGTTTTTGCCTGGTCTTATGAGGAAATGCCAGGTATCGACCCAAAAATAGTTGAACATGAAATCACAATGTATCCTGATGCCAATCCTGTTCGACAGAAACTTCGTCTAGTTAATCCTAAGAAAGCAGCAACCATCAAGATTGAGGTTGAGAAATTGCTAAAGGTAATTTTTATCTATCCTATCCATTTGACTCAATGGGTGTCAAATCCTGTGTCGGTCAATAAAAAACAAGGCACGATTCGTGTATGTACCGACTTCTGTGATTTGAACAAGGAATGTCCCAAAGATAATTTTCCAACACCATTCATTGATCAGATCATTGATGAATGTGTTGGTTGCGAAGCCTTTTCTTTCATGGACGATTTTTCGGGATATAATCAAATCCAAATCAAACCCGAAGACCAACACAAAACGACATTTATCTGTCCTTGGGGTACATTCACGTATCGTAAGATGCCTTTTGGTCTTAAAAATGCTGGAGCCACCTTCCAGCGGGCCATGTCTTTTTCCTTTCATGATCTCAAGCATATAGTCGATGCCTATCTAGATGATTTAGCATCACGATCTCACAAGAGAATGAATCATCCCACACACCTCAGACTTATCTCCGAACGCTGTCGCTACTTTCAGATTCACTTGAATCCAAACAAGTGCAGCTTCTGCGTAACGTCAGGATGTTTGTTAGGTTTCATTGTATCAACAACAGGGATCATGGTCGATCCTCTCAAGGTGGAGGCAATAATCCAGTTGCCACCCCCACACACAATCCTTCAACTTCAGATTCTACAAGGCAAGGAAAACTTTTTACGATGCTCCATCGCCAACTATGCCAAAATCACCAAGGGCTTTATGCGCTTACTGAAGAAATACGTTCCTTTTTATTGGGACGATGTCGCTCATCACTCTTTCGACGCATTAAAACATGCTCTCACAACGGCCCCTCTGCTACAGCCACCTAACTATAACAAAGATTTCTTATTATATTTGGCTGCCGCAGAGTCAACCATTGGCATGGTTTTAGTTCAGGAAGATGACGTGTTCTCAGAATACGTGATCTATTACCTGAGCCGAGGCCTCGTAAGATTGGAACTCAATTATTCTCATATCGAAAAACTTGCGTTGGTAGCAGTTCATGTTGTTCAACGGTTCTGTCATTATGTTCTGTTTCGCAAGACCACCGTCATTGTTGTCGTGAATCCATTCCAGTACATGTTGACACGACGGGTTATAGGCGGAAAAATTAGTAGATGGATAGTCATCCTCTAGGAGTTTGACTTAGACTTCATTTCAGCAAATTCCAAAAAGTCATTGGTCTTCGCAGAGCTTATTTCATAACTTTCGGTTGAGTCAGGTGACGTTGTGCCTAAAGAATTGCCTATCTAGGGAGATATGTTTTTGATCACATCTTCAGATCCCTGGTACGAAGATATACTTATCTATCTCCAGACTTTGAAGTGCCCCACTTCTGCTTCTCGTGATGAGCATCGACGTATATGCTATCAGAATAAGAATTATCTCATACTCGATGATACGTTGTATCAGAGAGGTGTAGACTACATCTTACGTCGATGTCTCACACATGAGGAGGCAGTCATCGTGCTCAACGATTGCCATACCGGAGCTTGCGGTGGTCATTTGTCTGGGTTGGCAACAACCCAAAATATTCTACGAGCCGCTTACTTATGGCCGACACTTATCAAAGATTGTATAGAATCGGTCAAGAAGTGCCATCCGTGCCAAATCTTCTCTCGGAAGATGAGGGCACATCCCGCTCCCATGTTTCTTGTCATCACAGTTGGTCCCTTCACCAAGTGGGGGATTGATTATACTACTTGCAACCCCCCTTCAGCAAGGGGGCACCGCTATATCATCGTAGTTGTAGACTACTTCACTAAGTTGGTGGAAGCTATGCCAATGTTTAAAGATGATGGAGAGACCGAAGTTCTCTTTTTATTCAACTAGATCATAGCAAGGTTCGGCGTCCTAAGAGAGATTGTCACTAACCATGGAAGTCACTTTCAGAACCAAATGATGACTGAATTAACATCAAAGCTTGGGTTATGGCAAGATCATTCATTACCCTACTACTCCCAAGCCAATGGGTAGGTGGAAGCTGTAAATAAAACTCTTAAGACTATTCTACAACGAACTATCAACTCAGCCAAGTGAAATTGGCATTTGATGTTATACTTGGCATTATGGGCTTACCGAACATATGTTAAGACTGCAACCAGTTTCTCACCTTTTCAACTCGTTTATGGGCTGGAGGCAGTCTTTCCCATCGAATGTCAGATCCCATCTCTAAAATTGGCAGTACAATTACTGCCAAACACTTCTCTACTTAAAGAATGGTTAGTACACCTTGAGCAACTCAATGATCAGTGTCATGATGCGGCCCTGGGAAACAAGGCTCACAAACATAAGGTCAAGTGTCAGTATGATAGGTCCATTCATCCTCGGATTTTCTCTAAATGCGACCTTGTCCTGGTCTATGACCAAGATAAGGACCCCCTGGGGGCAGGAAAATTCAAACCCATGTGGTTCGGACCCTTCATCATAAAAGATGTATTAAAAAAGGGTGCTTATCGTTTGGTTGATTTTGAAGGGAATGCTTTGGCGGAGCCTAGAAATGGGCTCTACCTCAAGAAGAATTACTCATAGGCAGGTCACTGTGGGTAACTTTTTGTAACATATGTATAGTCTTTGTACTATTAATTTTTAGTTTCTTTTAAGTGTTATGGACGTGTCATTGATGTTATCTTTCATCAATATTGCAAATGTCAAGTGATTGCGAGGTGTTCGTTGGGTATGCAGACGGAGCTAGTCGGCACACTCGGAGGCTTGCCTCCGTAGCTTGGGTAATATTTACTCCCCAGGGCCAGTTGTTATCTTCCGGAGGTATATGCTTAGGTGACACCACAAATAATGTTGCTGAGTATAGTGCAGTTATTGAGTTGCTTCGTGACGCTTTGTCATTGGGTATCTCTCATCTCCGGGTCTATCTTGACACTCAACTGGTTGTGTCTCAGCTAAACAGAGTATACCAGGTTCATGATCCATCCTTGCACCAATGATTCCTTAGGGTACGTCTCTTAGAATGAAACTTTGATTATATTACATATTTTCATGTTCCTAGGAGATTAAACCAACTTACAAATACTCTAGCTAATCAAATTTTAGATTGGCATCTTGCACACATATAAAAGAACATTGACATAAGCATGTAAATACATTTTTTTCACACGTGATCCATAAGACACAAAAGATCAAAAAACCATATATAACATCATAAAGTAACCAGAGTACATAGATGGACGCAAGCGCCTCAAAAATAGGACCAATAACGAGTCACAGGGCTTATACCCTCAAAAAATATATACAAGTAGTGCTCGTGGCATGTAAAAAGTCTAAATAGGTTCAAGGCCTATGGGCCCTGTTATAATAGTCCACGGCATGGGCTAAATGCCTAAACAATCGGACCCACATCTGAGGTGCCCCCACTACATGAGGTTGCATGGATGGTGGCAGGTCCTCTATCTCTGCCATCGAGACTGTGCGAGTGAGTGCAGTGAAGTTCTGATCAACTCGTCTAAGGACCCTCTCAGCCTCCCCAGCTGGGAGGTTCCCTGCTACTGTTGGTCCCCTGGCAGCGATAGCTGTGGCTTCTGGCCGAGGACGACGCCTGTTCTGTGCATAATCGATAGGTTGCACGGGTCCCACATCTGCATGCAACAAACGTATACCCGTCAAATACTCTGGCATATAAAAAAAATGATATATATAACAAAAATGACCTAAAAATTACATATACAAACAAAAAAAAATACAAAGGTGGAGACTTACCCATCTCCCCTCACTCCTCACCAGGAGGCACGGGTATCTCAGGATCTCTAGAAAAGTCTATCCCTACATATGGGTAATCCTCGATCACAGGGATCTGTCGTGACATCCACGCAAAAAAGTCATCATCGAAGGAATCATTGGTCCTTCCACCACCCTGTCGCGACAGTAATACTACCCATCTACATATAGCAGGAAAAGAGGCCTGATGTCCTCGTACCACTTCCCAAGGACTAAAGATCGGAACTCTCTCAAAGAAGAATGAACACAAAATCGTCCCGAGCCCGAAGTTCCTCTGTGTCCGCTATCGACAATCTGTCAATTGCCTCTTCATACACTCAAGTAGTGTGGTACTCCAGTCAAAAATCTTTGCATTCAAGCACTAGATAGCACAGTTCATCTGTGTGCGAGACACTTGATGCAAGGCTGCAGAACCGGTAATCCACCCAATCAGCAATAATATCGCTTGCAGCGATAGGTCATTGATCTTACTGATGGGCACCTAGGAGCTCAAACGGTTAGTCCCAGCCTCACAATGCAGGGCTATCAGTTCCGATATGTTAAGCGGCCCCGCTGGAAATGTCCTGAAATTGACTAGTTCCCCTCTCTTTGAGAGGCCAGTCAAAAAATAGATATCCTCAGTGGTGGGCACCAGTGATTGCCCCTCTAGCATAAAGGCCTCTGCATCAGGGTGCCAATAGTCAATCAAGGCATTCAGTAGCCTCGATTGCGCTCGCATAAATGGACACAGGAAGAAATTCATCAAACCACATTGCATCAATGTGGCCACGACATTGGGATCTCCCGCAACCAACTCACTGATTGCTTCATGCTCCCTTTCCCTCCAGTGGACATACATCCTGCCAAAACAACCAAGTTCAGGAGGGTCAGTGCTTGCTCTTTAGTTCTTTCTGACAATAAAAGGGGGTCCACGCGTGCTGTCGAGGTGACAATCGCGTGTACACGCGTGCAGGCTTTCCTCTGCCCGAGTGTACACGCGGCCTGTCCAGAGACAGCCCGCGTGGACCTAGGGCTGACCTTTTAAAGGTCGACGCCCACCCAAAAAATGAAATCAAATGCAAAATTAAAGAATTGAATAGCTAGATAGGGGAGTTTGTACTTACTTGGTCCAAGAAGAAGTTCATTTAGTCCACTGTAGCTCCCATAATCACCGTTTTTATCAAAGGGGGTCTTTTGGCTCCAGAGTCAATTTCCAAATCAACAATGGTGATAATGAGTTGCCAGCTTCTATTTATAGACTTTTTGGCCTCTTTTTGTCACTTTTTTGGCCTCCCTTATCAGTTTCTTTATACCAAAAACCATTTAGAGTGATTCAGGAGTTATATGGGAGGGATTTGATCGAGTATTGGGACACCTTTTTTTGAGTTTTGAGAAAATTTTGACGCTCCATGAAATTTTTTCCAAGAATCAACTTGAGCATATAGGTTAGGTTACTACCCCGACTTTTGTGTCTCGTTGTCTTTTTCCTCTGCCATAGGATCGATCCCATTAGGTTGTGACACAGAACCATCATATATGCTTTAGAAGTGTCGCAACTTGGCGGTAGAGATTACCAGAACATGGATGCCCTAGGTAGGTCCTGGTTGCATTATGGTGTCCATGCCATCTCTAAAACACTGTAGGCTTGGGAGTCCTTATAGTCTTTCCTGAATATGAGTTTGAGCCTCATTTGCATGATTCTTCTTCGCTCTTGATCTCACCCTCAGGACTCCCAAAAAACTAGCGGGTCTCCTTTTAAGCCCTTTTCAGACCCTCTAAACATGAAAAGAATGTCGAGCGATCTTGTGGCCTTTCACGCTCGTTAAACTAAAATTTGAAGTCACGTCTGTTCGGCGGTAGTTTACCCCTTTTTCGGTCTGGACGGTCAACTATACGAACAAAGGTATACTCTATGGAACTTCCGTTCTTTAGAAGAGTACTCTCAGGTATAATTTTATCCCTTTTTTGGGTCTGAGGGACTAAACTTACGAAAAAGAAACCCCCACGGAGTCCATAGTTAAGCTCTTTTCAGACTCCCTAAAATTGAAAAGATCGTCGAGTGACCTTATTCTTTCACACTCGTTAAATTGGTCCAGAAGAATCTTCCTGACGGAGTCCATAGTTAAGCTTTTTTCAGACTCCTTAAAAATGAAAAAATGGCCGAGTGATCTTTTCCTTGTCAGACTCGTTAAAATGGTTTTGAATAGACGTCTAATCGGTGCTAGTTTACCCTTTTTCGAACCGACTAGACTATCTTCAAAAAAGGTACCCCAATGGAGTCTCCTTTTATGTTTTTTCAGACTCTCTAAATATGAAAAACCATCGAGCTTACCTTCTCTAGGCTCATTAAACTTACATTGAAGGACGTTACCATTGTGTGTTTTATCAACCGCGTTTGAATACCTTGTACATCAACCTTGTAACAGTTTTCTTCTGCGTCTTAACACCTTTGGCCTTCGGAGGATTTTTCCCGAGTGTTATTCTACTAGAACATCAGTCTTGTCCTTGTGCCTCGAGCTTGTATGTTTGCAACACTTGTTCCTCCTCTGTAACGTAATATTCCTTTATTCTTTTTCCACAATTATTGAAAAGATAAAAAAAAATCAAATATACCCCAAAAAGAGGAAGGGAAAAGTATTTTCTTTATTGCTAGCATCATGAGTCGTCCTTGGATAAAGCACATCTGTCCATTTGTTCATTAGACTATGGGATGTAGTACAACCTCAGGAAGCTTTTCTCGCTATATAGAGTTGTGTCCTCCATCATTTGGTTATCCTTCCAAACATATGAAGAATTTGCGTTGCCTCCTGCTTCGTAGACTTATGATTAACATAAATGTTCCCTGAGTCTCATTATTTGTCATGCTATTATCCAAGGGAAGTTTGTCACCCAGCTTGAGTTGGCCCCTCTGCAATATGTCTCTTGTCCTCATGCTCGGCCATCCTGAACACCCAATCAAGTCCTTGTTTGAAATCATTGAATCCTTCAGTCTGATCATCACGATTATCAAGTCCATGACTGACGAGCCGTCGAAGACCTCTGGGTAGTGCAGTCGTACACTCATATTACACTCCTACCCAAGTTTTGAAGATTTTGAAGTTGTTGCTCGAGCTCTGAAGATCTCATCTCGAGCCATCAGGCCGAATCAGCTTATGGAAGATGGATACTCTATATGTATATCTTTTTTATTTTGAGATGTAGCTCCGTTGTGTATTGTTCGCAACTACTCTTTATAGTTATTTTACATGGATCTACAGTGTATTTGATTGGTAGCCATGATTTTGTTTTTTCTCGAGCATGGGTATGCCTGCCTCGGTGAGACATTTATTATTTTGTAGATGACACCTCCCAGTTCCTGATCCTTGGGCTCAATCGTTCGGCACATCAGTAAAGATTGGTAATGTATTTCGGCCATCAGATGCTCTTCTGACCTCACACATTAGGGGTTATTTGTTATAACCCTAAATTGCACCACACATGCTTACCTGGCATCAGGCCAACTCATATCCCTTCTTTGCCAAAGCACTGTTGAACAACTCTTTGAAAATCCTCTTTTATAAAGGCCCACACACCCTAATCCATTATTGCACGTGTGTACACACTGGATGACTCAAAACAGCCCGTGTGTACCTACAAAAGCATGAAAAAAGGAAAGTTCTCGATGGAACAAAAAGCTATGGGTGAGTTAATTGAAACTCCTGGGCATGCATGGCCGAGGATTCATCCAAATACCTAGCTCCTTCTAGCCTATAAAAGAAGGGGTAGGGGTCCCATTTGGAGGAGGAAAAATATAGCAAAGAAACTCTACCCATTTACGTATTCCCATTGTCCCAACCCTTTAGCCTTTCCTTGTGCCAAAGGAGATTCAAAGTAAAGCAGTTGAAGGACAGAAGAAGAGGAGCCCAGGATCAGGTTCGCAGAGCGGTGGCCAGTCTCAACTTTTGTAAGTTGTCTCATTCAAGGTAATAAAGAAAGTACTTTTCCCATCCCAATTCATAAACTTTTTATGGTTTGATTAGTACATGTTTTGGATTTCTAACCCGTTAGTATATAAGTAGTATGCATGCATAGTTGTTGCTTGTCTTGGATGCAGGTAAGCTTTGGAAGGAGTATCGCGAATGAGTAATCAAGCACAATAGAGTATCGACATCCAACGTTGGGAATGAGGTAGGTTGATATTTCCATGCATTTACTAAGAAAAGGGGATTTAAATCTAGGGATGAAGGTAGAAAGTAATTTCTCTTCGGTTATATCTGCATGCAAAGTCTGAACTCTATTTGCTAGTCTGTAGGGAGTTTTTCCCAACAACAGATCCCTACCCCAAAAGTGAAGGATATTTTGAATCCTCCCTCCTCTTTTAGATTTGAGAATGAGATTCAAAATATTAAGATTCATGTACCCTTCTTGGAGCTAGTTAAAAATGAGGATTTCAAAAGGTACCTCTCCAAAGTGTTGCAGCCTAAACCTTCATCTCATCCCACAGACTCAGTCAACCTCCAATATGAAAAACCAGCTGTCATACTAGGGCCCTTTGTAGAGGATAGGGATGACTCCTCCCCTCCTTTCTATACATCATTGAACATTCATGATAAAGTGTTGCACAATTGCTTGATGGATTCAGGGGCATCTCACAATCTCATGCCTAAGAAGGTCATGGATGACCTTGAGTTGGAGGTTACAAAAACTTACCACGACCTGTACTCATTTAATTCTAGGAAGGTGAAGTGCCTCAGGGTTATTAAAGGCCTGGTTGTTTCCTTGTTCCAATTGCTAATGAAAAGTGTGGTCATGGATATTGTGGTGGTTGATGTCCCCACTAAGCTTGGAATGCTTTTGTCTAGATATTGGATCAAAAGACTAGGAGGAAATTTACAGATGGATCTTTCATATGCCACAATTATTGTGTTTGGGGGAGAACATAGAAGGATTTATAGGGAAGCACAACTTGCTTACATTATCAGTGATGAAGCAAACCCTACCAATCACCCCATTTTTGCAGTTGATATTGATTTAGGAACTAGTATGCTACAACTCACTGATGCTCCACAAACACCTATTGAAATCATAAAGCATCCCATCACCTCTTGTGAAAACCCTCCTCCCCACGCCTCTGTTTGGAAAATATTTTTTGATGGAGCCTCTTCTAGAGAAAGTGTTGGCGCTGGGGTATTTTTCATTTCCCCTACCCAAGAGACCATATCCTTGTCTTACAAGCTTTAATTTGAAGCAACAAACAATGTGGCAGAATATGAGGCTCTTGTTTTGGGTTTGAGTGCTGCCAAAGACATGAAGATTGAGGAGTTAGTAGTATTTGGAGATGTTGAGTTGATTGTTCATCAAGTCAGAAATTGGTATCAAGCTAAACACCCCAAGTTAAGGGCCTACAAAAATGAAGTCTGGGATCTTGTTGACAGTTTCATTTTGGCTTTTAATATCTCATTTGTTCCAAGAGAGGAGAAAATTGTAGCATATTCCTTGGTTGTTTTGGGAAGTAAGTTAAAGGTTCCTTTGCCACCTAAACTCAAGTATGAGGTGGAAGTAAAATACATACCCTCTATCCCTAACAATGTCAAACATTGGAAGGTTTTTTAGGATGATCTTGAGATAAAAAAAAATCTTGAGACTGTGGATGAATTTTTTGATTTACATATTGATTAGGATCAAGATACTAAAGAAAACCCCCATGTTGATATTTTTCTGAATAAAATTGTTGACCACCATATTGTTCAGTTGCCAAGTAACCATATTCCAAAGGGACTAGTCCCTTTGGAGAGATTGTTTGATAGAAATGATGTTGCTTTAAAGGTTAAAGGTTCAACTGAAAATGTTGATGTGTCTGAATGCAATTTGGGAACAGAGGAAGACCCAAAATATGTCAAATTGTCTATCAGTTTGTCAAGGGAGAAAAGGGTTGAGTATGTCAAGCTTCTAAAAGAGTTTGTTGATGTGTTTGCCTAGAAATATGAAGATTTGAGAACATATGACACCAACATCATTGAACACAAAATCCCTTTGAAAGTAGAGGCCAAACATTTCAGGCAGAAACTCAGACAGATAAATCCCATGCTGCTGCCTATTATGGAAAAAGAAGTGAAAAAATTATTGGATGCCTAGATCATCATCCCTTTGAGATATTCAGAATGGGTGGCTAACTTGGTGCCTATGAGGAAGAAAAATGAGGAAACCAGGTTATGTGTAGAAACCTTCCAGTGAGCCATGGGCATTCCCTTTGTAGGAGAAAAAGATAAATCCGTAGTCATCTATTTGGATGACATTACAGTATTCTGAAGGTATGATAAAGAGCATTATCATTATTTGAAGAAGGTCTTCCTGAAATGCAGAGGGTTTGGTCTCTCCCTCAATCCTAAGAATCTTTGTTTGCTATGAAAGAGGGAAAATTATTGGGAAATATTGTGTCAGCTAAAGGGGTAAGAATTGATCCAAGTAGAGTAGAGGCCATACAGACCTTATCTTTTCCCAGATCTAAGAAAGAAGTTCAATATTTCTTGGGTAAAATGAACTTTCTGAGAAGATTCATTTCTAATTTTGTTGAGTTGGTTAAGCACATTACAACCATGCTTAGAAAATGAAGCAAGGTGAAATGGACTACTGAGTTTAGAAATTCTTTTAACCAAATAAAAAGGGCTTTGACTGAAGCACCTGTGCTCATTAGCCCTGATTATTCTAAGGAATTTTTTATATTTTATTTTGCCTCATCTGACACATTGGTTGTTGTTTTGCTATAGGGAAATACAGAGGGGTTAGAGCAACCTATTTCCTTTTTCAGTAGAGCATTGAGGGATGCATAAATGAGATATGATATCATGGAGAAGCATGCATATGCTTTGGTGAAATCCCTCAAGGCTTTCAGAATCTATGTTATGCATTCAAAGATTATTGCATATGTCCCCTCAGCCTCAGTGAAAGAGATATTGATCTAGCCTGATATAGATGGGAAGAGAAGCAAATGGATTGCCAAACTTTTGGAATTTGACCTTAAAATAAAGCCCACTAAATTGGTAAAAGGCCAAGGTTTAGCCAGATTGTTGGTTGAATCAAATTGCAAGGCTTTAGGGGTTAATTTTATGAACATACATTCAGAAAATCAACAAACTGAGATTGTTGATAAAGACTCTCATGTCATCCTGAACTTAGAAAAATGCATCTGGTATAAGGACATCATATATTTTCTGTTGAAGTTGCGGCCTCCTGATGGTTTGGACAAGAACAAGGTAAGAGCTTTGAAACTCAAAGCAATCAAATATTGTCTCATTGATCAAGTTTTGTACTGGAAGGATCCTCTGGGGGTTCTAGTGATATTTCTGAACCCACATGAGGTTGAAAGAGCTATAACTGATTTTCATGACAACTTGTTTGGGGGAAATCATTTTTGGAGGACCACAACTTACAATATCCTCAGAGCTAGGTATTTCTGGCCAAACCTTTTTATGGATATTTGTGCAAAGATTAGGGCTTGTGTCAAGTGTCAAAAGTTTGTTGGAAAGAAACAACTCAAATCTTTGCCTTTGAAACTTGTAATGATTTATGGATCTTTTCAGTAGTGGGGTCTTGACTTCATTGGAGAGATCCACCCAGCCTCAAGTGGTCAAAACAGGTGGATTTTGATTGTCACTGATTATTTCACCAAATTGATAGAATCCATCCCTATAAGGAGTACCTCCCACAAGGTAATCATAAGCTCATTTGAAGATATCATGTCCATATTTGGTCATCCAAGAAGGATTGTTGCATACCATAGACTTGAGGGATGAACCAACTCCACAGGGTGAACCAGGGATTTGGATCACCCTCCCCCAGTATAGCATCAAGTTTCCCTCCCCTGCAACACTACAATCTATCCCCAACTTGGATGTTGAGGTTAACCTTAAAGGAGTACCTCCAGGAAAAATTGAGGTATTGGAGGCAGGTTTGAAGACATACAGAAGGGAACATAGAGAAATGACCGTTGAAAGAGCAACCCAACTAAGAAGGCTTGTCGATGAAACAAAACCTCAGTTATAGAGGGCTCGTGAAGAGAAGGAGAAGGCTACAGAAGCCTTGCAAAAGGAGAAAGAAAAAGTCCTAGTACAGTTATGAGCAGCGCGGGACAATGTAGCTGCCCATGAAAGAAAGAAAGAAGAGCTTTAGATGAAGATTCAGGAGGAAAAGAGAGCTGGCGAAGCCCAACTACAAAAGGAAAAAGAGCAGTTGCTCGTAGAGCAGTCCGTGGTAAAAGAAGCAATAAGTAAATCATGTTGCCCTATGCCAAGCTTGGCACAGGAGGAGAAAGAGCTTGTCGAAGCTCAAGTAGCGAAGCTCGCAGAGACCCTCTAGTAGCTTCAGGCTAGGATAACTGAACTGGAGGCCAAAACAATGCCAAGCACCCCGCAGGAGGTGCGTGACCCGAGGGAGGAGTCCGCCAAAAACACAGTAGAAAGTATAAAATCCCTCGCCTTAGCATGTAAACAGTTGAGTGACAGAAGTGCCCGGACATATGAACACCTTGTCGAGGAGCCAGAGTTAAATAAGATAGAGGCTCAGTTACAGGAGGTGCAACAACAAGAATTTTCATTGCAGGTGCAGATGAATCTACTCACAAGAGTAGAAAGGATGAAGAGATCCCAGGAGTAGTGCATAGTACAACAACATATCACTTCTCTCCAAGGTAAGGTGATTGAAGTAACACAGAAGTTACAACCTATGCAGGACGAATCTTGCAAGGTGTTCGAGGAGATCGATGGCGAGGGCTCACAACTAGATCAAGTAGTTGTAGTAGTAGAAGCATGCCTGGAAGGGCCTGTTACAAAGAAGATAGTCCAGGAGCTCGCTAAGCAGGAGGCTCAGGCGAGGCAGCTCGAGTTAATCTCAAGGATTTTGAAGCAGCATTGTCCAGACCTGAGTGACTTGAGACAAGTCACAGGTGAGTGTTGGGGGGCTGTTGGCCCTCAACCAAGTTTTGGGGAAACTTTGGTCAATGTTGGCCCACTTTTGGACTTCGACATGTTGGTTGAAGAAGGAGCACCCAGGCAGAGATGAGATCATGGATCTCACCTATTTTGAGGGTTATGTGGACCCAGTAAGGGGTCCTCTAGGGCTTTGTAACAGGTTTTTGGAATTTCATCCCATGGGTTTTCCCCATGTTTAGGCCTTATTGTAAGGGTTTGTAAAGTATAAATAAAGGGGAATGTATTGTAGAAGTAGCTAAGTGAAAGAAGTTCAAGTTTCTTTGTGTGAAGGAATGCATGTGGTATAGGATTTGTGCTCGAATGTGATTTTGTAGAAGGTGCTAAGTGTTGTGATAGATATTGTGGCTCTCTGCATTTGACCTATTTTTGGAAGGCAAATAAGGAGGATCTAGGGCTTAGTGCGCAGATCTCCTGTCTTGTGAGAAGTTCGACTTTGTGGCTTAGTGAACATGAGTGACTGGATGTAATATCTTGGAGAATAATAAAGAGGTGAAGCGGTTTGTGGACGTAGCCCCACCTTGGGGTGAACGACATATATCTAGTGTCTCATGGTTTTCTTTGTGCAGTGTCTTTATATTATGCATTTTCTTAGTGCTTTGATTATGATGTGTAATGAATAGATATTTTGTCGCTTAAGTACTTTACTTATGTTAAAGGGTAAATGAATGCTAGATCTGACTCACAGTGCTAAGTGCTAAGTGTTAAGTGTCCAGGGTGCATAATCCCTTGTTGTTACTGCGCTATATTTGTCTTTGATTATGCTCTGTGATATTAATGAGGTTAATAAACTAATGCATGTTCACTTCCTAAGCATTAACAAAATATTCTGCGAAGCGCTATTATCACAGATTCATGTCCCAAACTGGTTGCAGACACCTGCGTCCTGTAACCCCCCCTGCTTCTACCTCAGGTGAGACTTCTCTTGCTTCGCAGGTGTTGTCGAAAGGGCTGGTAATCGGGGTTTTGTTGGTGCGTTGTTAAGCATTGAACCCTGGGTTTGCCCCTATGCCAACACAGTGTTTTGGGAAAACATAAGGCTCCTTAGCTTCATCCCACATCTTTTTAGAGTTGAGACATATCATCCCACTATCATGATATCCCTTTACATTATTCTAATCAAAGGTGTCCCACCACTTGCACCTAAAAATAACACATTGGAAAGAAGAGATGTCCACTTGAATGATCTCTTGTATCTTTTTGACGTGTAACCTAACTTCCCATGTATGGTGTTTTGATCGAGGTGGATAGCATGACTAGATTGGTCAAACTCAACTTCCACTTCATAGTCTTGTGTCATGTGTCCATCATCGACATTCTCTGTGCGAAAATGATGTCCATATGCCCACATAGATGGGAACAAATGCACCTATAAAAAAATGAACAAATCATAGTGTCAATATGTGTTTAATAACCCAACCATTAAAATATAAAATAATATGTATGTACTTACAATTCAAACGTGCATTACGAAGTTAAAAACATTATGTACACAAAAATATTATTACCGAGTTAATGCAACCAATATCTATGTTTAGTGCATCCTCTTCTTCATGTGGGTAACGAACAGATGCACCATATTTCTCTCAGACTTGGTTAACAACCCAATTGTTGGGGCATGTCATTGGCATATTTTCTTTTAAATGATTAGGATAAGGCATGCTTGTACCATTCAACCGTTTGAATTCTTTCCTATCACTTTCCCATTTCCTCCTCTTTTGTTCGCACAATGCGACCCACAGTTGTGTTGCCTCCGAATTGTAAAGAATGAATTTATTGATGGTATCAATTTATGAATTCGTTGATGTATTCATGAAATCAAACCAACATATAGTACATATGATATCATGAAAATATACATTATGAAGTTCAGTGTGAATAGTTACCGTGTAGAAATTTGACAAACGATAAGTCACTTACTATTTATCAAGCACCTTTTTCCATTCATTTGGGGAAGCTCCCCTTCTCTTTTGTCTTCATCCCTTTTTTTTTCCCAAATCACTGCACCTGGTGTGTTGTTAATCTACTTGAGGTACTCACTAGCATAATATAAAGACTCATATGGTATGTACCCCTCTGCCATAGACCCCTCGAGTTTTTACCTTTGACAAACAAATCCTTTCAATTTCTTCATGTACCTCTCTAAAAAAACATCCAATGATAGGATACCACCCCAACTAATTCAACCTCATCTACTAGGTGAATTAAAATATGAACCTGCAAGTCCATGAAACTCGACGGTAGTTCCTTCTCAAACATACAATCAATATCAACTATCTCTTGATGTTGACGCAAAGAGGTCCACTCTAACACCCCGCAGGGTCTCTTCACCTGACCTCCTGCTCACACAGGATCGTTCAAATTCTCTATTCTGAGCCTTCAGCAGCTCCTTGGATTCCCTCAGGAATCACTGTGCAAAAATATCTGATCCACAGGTCCTTTCTCACCTCCACATGGCCTTCTGCACTTTACCGTGATCAATTTCCCCACAGGAAAACTTCTTATTGGGCTTTGGGGTTTCACGATCCCCGTTGTCGAGAGATTCTTACCTCTCGAACCTCTAAACGTCGATTTGTCGATGCGCTCCTTCCAGACGCTAGCCTCCCTGGCTATGCTTCCGGTACATGTGACCACTTACCATATGACCACAGCCATATAGCTTCCCATCGGAGTTTCGGGGTTCTTGTCGACAATGCGCATACGCCCTTGGAATCCACGATACATTAATTCCTGATGCGTTGGTCCTCCGATGGTTCCTGACCATTTGACCTGCCACCTGTCCTCTTCATCGACTTCCATGGCCCCACACAATTCTCTTCTTGTCGGGAAATTGTGTTTCACGATATCGCGATTTCCATTGCAACATTTTCCTCGACCCTAGGACTCCCGATATCCCGATCGGCGATGTCCCAATGTGATGTCAACTTGGCCCACAACACGGAGCTTTCACCTTCTCGCCACTCGTGAGATGGAATTCCTTCCTTCGTCCAACCTCCGATGCACGAAATGCCGAGATGCCGATGCTCATGATCTCACCACTCGCGACTTCGCTACTCGCAAGGTTGGATAATCTCCACGCTGACTTCCAATGCCCGAGACGCTGATGTGAGTAAATCTCGTGACACACATCTACTTACAAATGAACGGTCCAGGTCACTTCTCGCCAATTCGGGGTTTCTGATGTTGAGCGATCAACTCATGTCCTCGATATCCCTGATATCCCGAATGTCGATTCCTTTTCGGGACTTCCTCCGATTGCGCTTGATTGCTGCCACACATCCTAGGAATGGACAGTCCTGATCCAATCTCTATTTCGAGACTTTTGACGTCCCGATTCTCCCGACCTCGAGGACTTTGATTCTCCGAGTGTCTATAGCCCGAAGGCTTCACCCCTTATCGGGATTTCTTCTTCTGTCCACGAGGACTTAACTCCCTCGTAACTTCTGCAGATCCGACGGCTGTCGACGATCCTGCTCCCAATCTGACGGCTCAGATCCTTTCTCCTTGCACAATCCTCCTCCACAGGCTAATCTCCATGCAACTCTTCCCGATCCTTCGACTGACGGGATTCCTTCGTGAGATCCGATGACTGTCGGTCCTCCTCTCCTGGGAACTTCCTCTGGCGCTCCTCTGCTGGACATGAATTACTCGACGGTCCATATGTCTTCTCTCCGCTCGATCCGACGGCTACTGTTGCTCCTCCCTGAGCTCCTTCGCGCCTTCTTCTCAGTCTTGGGAGAAATTCAAAGGTCCAAAGGCTTCGACCTTTGCTTGTTCCCTCTACGGGCTCCTCGATCTTGAGTCTCGCTGCGCGTATACACCGCTACCTTTCCTTAGCTTTCTCCTCCTTTTGAATCCTTAAAGGATTCTTCCGACTCTTGCACCTCTGTGAAGTCCTCGTGCGTAAAGCACTATCTGTCCTGAGCTTCTATGAGTACTCAGACCCCTTGGGGATTTTGTCTTTCTTCTCCCGCAGATGGAGAATGAAATGGATGCCCTCCTGGCTATCCTTCCGCTCAAGCCTCCTCTTGAGTGCTTCTGGGTATTCAGCAACCTAGTGAAAGTTCCCTCAGTGGATACTTCCTTCAGAGGATAGAACTCAGAGAGTTCTCTAGTTTCCTGTACCTGCCTGCACACTTTCTCGACGCCCTCCTGGCAGAGTCTCTTCTCTTCCACAGAACCCTCCAATGGTTCTATCTTCCTCCCTTGTGCGCCTATGCACTTGCTCGATGCCCACCTGGTAGAGATTCTCAGAATCCTCAGTGATTCTGGTCTTTCTCAAACCCTCTATAGAGTTCTTCTTCCAACACCTCGTGCTTACGCTCAATGCCCACCTGGCAGAGCTCCTACATAATCCTTAGTGATTCTGTCTGCAACTGTGTTCTCGTACACAACCTTGCCTCCAAGGTGTTCAGCAACCTCAAAGGTCTTCCTCCTGAGTTGATGACTTCAGTCCTGTGCCTCAGCACGTCTTCGTCTGACTCCTCAGAGTTCAGAAGTGCATTCTCTGTGCACTAGTATTCAGAGTCTGCAACACTCTGTCATGCCCTCCTGACATGAAACCTCAAAGACCCTCAACCTGAAATCAGCACACTCCCTGTAATGGTATGATAACAACACACAATCACAACATATATATATATATATATATATATATATAGAACACATACAGACATCCATATACACAGAATATGCACGAAAATTGCTTTGTTTGTATTAACAAATGGAAAATGCCTGTAATTACAAGGTGTTCCTGAGCTCTCTCTGCTCCTCTACAACCATGTTAACTCATCTATTATAGCTCAACTAACTCAAAATGAGATCTCACAATCTCTTTTACCTGAGGGGCTCATCGAGCGCTTCCCTCCAGGATTTACCTACCCTAATAAAATTACAATCAATGGCTATCTAGTCTGCTATCCAGAACTAGATCTCAACCGATCTACATTAAATTCATATCTTATCTACAACCTGCGCAAAGGCATGGCTTTCTTGGCTCAATGGCCTAAGCACATTAAATTACATTCAATTTCAAATTCAAAATGAGGCTGCACCTCTCTTCAGCCTTTGAATTCGTGTGCGCTGACGTGGTTGGCTGGCTGGCTGCTGACATGGAGAGATGCTCTTGCATCATACTCCACAACTGCAAAATCATGAGCTCCTTCTCATGAGCTTCCCCTATAGCTGTGGGAATCCTCCTAGATCCCAAATGAATATTTGGAGCTGTTCAACCGCTCCATCTTGCTGCTGCTGCTGCTTCTGCTGCGTTGCTACTGCTGCTTCTTCCCTTCTGCTCAGCCTCTCCCTGTTGGCAGTTTCTACAGATCGGATCATCAGCTCCATGATCTCCTCTATCACCTCATCTAGCTGCACCAATGGCTGGTTCTACTCATGTAGTCTCCTCAGCTGCAATTTTTTTTTTCCATTGGGCAGATCATCATGATCTCCCAGGCCTCCTTCATCCATTTCCAACTTCACCTGTTGGATGTGCATGCCCTGCACTTTTATCCTTTCCTCCAGGGATTCAATCTAATCCCACAGATCAACAAAGCAAATGTTGTCTGCCTCTTCCTCCTCTACTTCTGCAACCTCCTCTGTTGCATTGTTTTCAGCTTCATGGCTGGAAATGCTGAGCCATTCCTTAGAATGCTCGTCATCCTCTTCTTCTGCTTCCACTCCAAATTCCCCTGTTGCAGTCTCTTCAGCTTCAATGATGAATGCGTTGAGCCATTCCTCAGAATGCTCACTCGCTTCTTTGTCCTCTTGAGCAACTTCCAAAGTCTGCTCCCATTTTTCTTCTTTTCTGACAGTCATAGCTGAATGTTCCTTTCCTGTTGCACCATCTACAACATAATTTTTTGCCTCCTCTTGTGCAGATGGTAGGAATATCCCAATTCCCCCAATCATCAGAAGATCATTCTGATCCTTCACCTCTGTCAGCTGCATCTACTGATCCCTTTCCATCTCCGAATTTATGAGGCTATCAGATAGTCTCATCTGCTATGTCAGCTCCTCTGGCTGATCCAAATTCATCTATTCATCCCTACCCACCTGGAAATATGGGATGCTTCCGCTGCTCTCCTGGCAGACTATGAGATCAACCGATCCCATCTTCATCAGCACTCCTTGCTAAATGGAACTCTTTATGAGACCTTTAGATGGTCCCAAATTTTCATCTCTGCCCTCCTAGCAGTTCAATACTCTTCCGCTGCCTTCCCGACAGTTTTCCAGATCCCTCAGCGATCTCTTTTCATTGCCATCCTGGCAAATTGAAATTCCCTGGTTGTCCTCCTGACTGTCCTTGATATCATCAGCTCATCTCAACTCGTTTCCCTCATGGAAAACTGGAACTTCTTCTTCTCTGCCCACCTAGCAGTGCTTGAGACCTTTAGCTGATCCCAATTCATCCTCTTCATCACCATCGAGATCTCTCCCAGTCTCCGGCATACAGTGATCAATCATCTTTTCCTCTGTAGCCTTGAGGTTTTCATCATACCTCAACCATCGTCTTAACAACCTCTGTTTTCCTTTGACCATCAACTCCCTGACTGGCCATTTCACCTTTTGCGTCTTCATGGAAAATTCATATACCCATCTCGGCTTTTTATTCTGCCGCATCTTCATTTCGAGTTCCTCCATTTCTCTCTTTATGTCAGCGATTTCTTTATCCATTTCTGTTGTGCTCATGAGCTCTGGCTTCTTTCGTTCAGCATGCTTATGGCATTCAGTAGCCATTTTGCTGTGTCTATTTGCCTCCCTGACAGATCTGTTGCTGTCACTCCACATCCTGAGTGTGTCCAGCTTCATCCTATAGTCCTCCTGACTGTCTCTTCGACTGCTGCCTTCTTGCAAACAATCATTACAGAGTCCTCCAACAACTTTGTCTTCCCCCTGCTTTCCTCTGTCTGCAATATACAAACAAAATCCCGCTCTGATACCACCTGACACAAAGAGGTCCACTCTAACACCCCGCAGGGTCTCTTCACCTGACCTCCTGCTCACACAGGATCATTCAAATTCTCTATTCTGAGCCTTCAGTGGCTCCTTGGATTCCCTCGGGAATCACTGTGCAAAAACATCCGATCCATGGGTCCTTTCTCACCTCCACACGGCCTTTTACACTTTACCGTGATCAATTTCCCCACGGGAAAACTTCTTATCGGGCTTCGGGGTTTCGCGATCCCTGTTGTCGAGAGATTCTTACCTCTCGAACCTCCGAACGCCGATTTGCCGATGCGCTCCTTCCACGTGCTAGCCTCCCTAGCTATGTTTCCGGTACATGTGACCACTTACCATATGACCACAGCCATACAGCTTCCCATCGAAGTTTCAAGGTTCTTGTCGACAATGCGCATACGCCCTTGGAATCCACGATACGTTGATTCCTGATGCACCGATCCTCCGATGGTTCCCAGCCCTTTGACCTGCCACCTGTCCTCTTCATCGACTTCCGTGGCCCCACACAATTCTCTGCTTGTCAGGAAATCGCGTTTCGCGATATCCCGATTTCCATTGCAATGTTTTCCTCGACCCTAGGACTCCCGATATCCTGACCGGCGATATCCCAATGTGACGTCAACTTGGCCCACAACACGGAGATTTCGCCTTCTCGTCACTCGTGAGATGGAATTCCTTCCTTCGTCCAACCTCCGATGCACGAAATGCTGAGATGCCAATGCTCGCGATCTCGCCACTCACGACTTCGCTACTCGCGAGGTCGGATAATCTCCACGTTGACTTCCGATGCCCAAGATGCCGATGTGAGTAAATATCGTGACATGCGTCTACTTACAAACGAACGGTCCAGGTCACTTCTCGCCAATTCGGGGTTTCTGATGTCGAGCGATCAACTCATGTCCTTGATATCCCCGATATCCCGAATGCCGATTCCTTTTCGGGACTTCCTCCGATTGCGCTTGATTGCTGCCACGCGTCCTAGGAATGGACGGTCCTGATCCAATCACTATTTCGAGACTTCTGACGTCCTGATTCTCCCGACCTCGAGTAGGGGTGATTTTAAGAACCCCCCCCCAAAATTTATATGTATAATAAATGGGTGAATCTCCATGATACATAGGAAAAAATGAAGGCTATTTTATCAATAATATAATATGTATATATAATTTTTTGGCGAATCTTTTAGTCAATTATATAATCTTGTAAAATCTTGGCGAATCTTTCACTAAATTATAAAATCTTGTAAAATCATAGTGAATATTTCACTGAATTATAAAACCCTACATTTAATGAGTTAGTTTATTGAATGTAGGGTTTTATAATTGGACAATGAGTTAGACAATTTTACTAGTCCAATATAATGAGTTGGACAATTTTAAGTTTTGATAATGAAGTTTACAGTTGCCCAAAACCTATTCCCAAATGTTAGTAGTGAAATATTAACTTGGCATTGGCATATATAAATCAAATGTTAGTATATAAATCAAAATATAGTCATGCAACAACCAAATGTAAGCATCGCTTCTATTTTATACTTAAACTATCAATAAATTCCATATAACATGTTTTTTTTTTCCATTTCAGTGCATTATCATAATTCCTTTCTTACTTTCTTCCTGGCTTGGGAATTATCAATATATTATATTACTAATTTGTACTCCTGAAAACTAGTTTCAGTATATTTAAGTTCATAAATTTCAAGATATTACAAATATCATAAACCAATGAATAAGGAATAGATTGTTTCAAAAGGGTGCAAAAGTTGGCCTTCA
>ML816411.1:41732-69971 GCA_009831015.1 Picea engelmannii | reverse complement strand
GTTTATGGGCACTCATGGACACCAAACTTAAAAAGAGCACAGCTTTTCATCCGCAAACAGATGGTCAGACAGAGGTGGTAAATTGAACAGTGGTGCATCTTCTTCGTGCTTATTGCAGCAAGCATCCTAAACTTTGGGATGAGCATTTACACTACATTCAGCATGCGTACAATCGAGCTTAAGCACTCTTTGACTCAAACGTCGCCATTTGAAGCATGTTTTGGCTATTTGCCCAAGTCTCCTTTAGATTTTATCTTTGGGAAAGATATTGCTATTGATGGTCAATATGACATTGATAGGGCAGAAAATTTCATTGAACAAATTCAGTCGATATATCAAGTGGTGCAAGAGCAGTTGGAAAAGAGTCAGGCCAAGTACAAGACGAGACATGACAAGCATCGTGTTGATCACAGTTTCCAGGTTGGAGATGAAGTTTGGCTTTACATCAGCAAGGAGAGGCTTAAAGGAGAAGGTAAAAAGTTGAAACCGATTCGATATGGTCCTTTCAAGATTGTTGACAAGATTGGTAATAATGTCTTTCGTTTAGATTTGCCTCCTTATATGCAGATGTATGCAGTTGTTAATGTTGAGAATTTGAAATTATATGAGCCTTTGTTGATTGATGATCAAGGAGAGCATGTTCAGATTCCTTCCATAGATGATTTTTCCCCAGAGTATCTTACAGAACTGCATGAAGACACCATCCTTGACAGGAGAATGTGAACTTCAAAATGAGGAAATGTGGAGTATCTGCGAGTTGGTCTTAAGGGGACAAATCCAAGCAAAGCCAAGTGGATTGAGGTTGGAAGGGTGGGGGAACTATACCCTCATCTTCACATAGACTGAAAATAGTCTTTTGGAGGTCCAAAATCTTCCCAATGGGGAGGTGTGATCAGGGGATCAAATTTTGCTCAAAAATTCAAAGTGCTCGAAATCGCTTCAAACTGGATGAGAGCGTAGACCTCGTCATTGCAAACCCAACGCAACTCATTTCGTCTCAAACGGACGTCGGGAGCGAGAGATATCTCAATATGTTCGAAATGTCAAAAAGGCAAAAAAGGGGATGCTAACTGTACAGTTCGTACAGGATGACGTGGCAGGGCTGTATGTACATACACTGACGTGGCAGAGGTGATGTGGCTAACAATTGGTCAAATCAGAATGCGACACGTGGCATATTTTTTTATCAATGGTAAGGTGCCACGTGGCCCAGTCATGGGCTGCCACGTGGCACCCCGGTATTGGTCTATTTGGTTTGTTAATCAAAATTTGTATGGGTCCGTGGGGTTCGACCCCCGGACCTCCCCACTGGTGTAAAGCTCTAACAAAGACTGCCCGGCCAATACGCCCACACTTTGTTTCTTACCATATAACCTTTTGCAATATATTTAAATTCAATCCTTTGTTTATGTGGGTGGGGGCTCGGGCTGGGGCTTAGCCCCAGCCCGTGGTCTTTTGTGTTGCACCATATGACCATTCACCATACGATGGGCGCGTGCGCGGGAATGTATTTCAAATGGAGCCCCCGGTCACGTGCTTGTTGTGCCATGTGACCACAACCGAAGTTTTCAAACGGTTTTGCAACGGTTAGCCATTTTGCCAAAGCGCGAGGTCTTATGACTCCCATATGCCGAGGTGCTAGGAGGTTAGGGGCTGGCGCGCCCATAACCGTCCTGCAGTTTGCACCATTGGTGCGGTTGTGCCCGATGTTGGGTTTTCATGTTTTAAATTGCGTGTGTGCCAGGTTCATGTAACAAGGGTGCGTTTTGTAGATGCAGAGACAGCAAGCTTGAAGGGGAGACTTCCAGGAGGCCTAACTTCTTCGTTTTTTGACCGATTGAGGTGCCGAAAAATCCCATCTAGGGGTTTTGGGACGCTCTGAAGCCATTGGAGCAGTATGTTGGTCATTTTGAGCATTGTAAGGCATGTTTTTTATCACTTTGAGCAATTAATAATAATGATCCATTGGAAGCTGGACCAGGAGATGTAGCCCAAGAGAGGGGTGAACTCCTTTATCAATTGTTGTGTTTATGTGCTTATGTTCATTGATTATGTTGTTGTCTATTTGTATCTTGCATGAGTAATCCTTTAATTAATGTGTCGCAAAGTTGATCCATTTGCTTTTAAACACATAAAATTTACTTGCAAATATTTCCAAGTTTTCAAGTCTTCTTCAATTTTAGATCACTCGTGGATTTGATGCACATGAGATTATCCAGAATTCTCATCAATTAGTAATAAGAACCCAAGATACCTTGACTAGACTCAGGTATTTGGGTGACCAATTGCATCAACCTCTTAACTTTTTTGGTCAACAAGAAAATCTTCATGTTACTAGTACACCAAATTACACGTTGCACGACATTTCCACTAACCCATCTGAAATGCTTATTCAAAGTGTTGGGGGATCTGGTCTTCCTCCTTCACCAATCGATTCTTCTCCATCCCTTTCAAGGGGAGAATCCTTTGATGAAGAAATTTCATCTTCTGAACAATATCAAACTTCAAATAACTCACAAACTTCAGCCCAGATGGCTAATCAAAATAATCCCGCCAGGCCTTGGCTTGACCAAGATGTTGTAGTCATACCAGGACCTCAACATCCTTTACCTAAGCATCCTGAAAAATGGCTACCTAAGTTTGATCTCGATTCTAAACAGTTAGTTGAGGATTATATAAAAAAATTCATGTTGGTTGTTAGGCTTAGAAATGTAGAATATGAAGACGTCGTATGTAGGATTTTTTCTTATACCTTCGAAGGAAATGCCTCCACATGGTACTTCACACAGCAGCCTCAAACTATTATTTCCTAGGATATATTTCAAACCTTTTTCTTAGAAAATTTTGGAGACAACAAATCTCTTGAAGTCTTAGTCATGGAGCTATCGAGTATGAAGATGAATACCAAAGAAAAAGTTAAAGATTTTAACCAAATATTTCTTACACTCAAAATAAGATCCCTACAGATTATATGCCTATAGAAAATATGATTGTTGCTTATTATGCTAAATCTTTACATCACACTGCAACCATGTGGGTTAAAATTTCTAAAAAGAATACTCTATTAGAAGCTTTTGAAGAAGCAATTCCCATTGAAAAGGACATGCTCAGCTTGAAGGATAACACAAATACTGAAACTGAATCAACTTCTTAATCCAAGAAGAAGATAGAAATTCCCACCAAACTTCTAATAAGAAAGACCAGAAACCCATAGATATGGAAAGCTTGCAAAAAATCTTTCAAAAGTTATCCAACCAGGTTGTAGATCTGAAAAGATCTACAGAGGAAGGATCTTCTAGAAAAGGAATTTATCGAACACCTTTTAGAAGACCACCTCAAAATCCTCCCAATAAGCCAAACCCTCGGGCTAAAGGTATGAGTTTAGAAGGATTACACCACGATATACAAGCCTTATTAGCTAGAGTTGATAATACTTCTGATGTCCCAGCTGAACAACAAAATGATGTAAAAAATGAGTATGAGGGAACACCTAATGAAGGTGATTCATCCCCTTCATCTTTCGGAAATTTTTTAGATAGCATTTTTCAAGCCAAATTTGAAACCGTACATAATAATCAACATCCTTCTAATACTCATAGGAAAAATCAGCCCAAAGATCAAAACAAATCTACACCTCACGCAAACAAAAATGCAACATCAAAACAAATTAAACAGGCTAAAACATCAAAGAGTTTTTCTTTCTTTGATCTAGACTACGATCCTATTGAGGATTTTAAAAGGTTAAAAGCAAATATTTCAATCTATGAACTTCTCATGTTCCCTTACATCCAGCAGAAAATGTTACAAAGCATAGCTAAAAACAGTAACAATAAGAAGAATCATGCTTAGGACAAAAGCCCACCTGAAAACAGCAGTAACAAAAAGAAGGATGCTCTAGATAAAAGTGTAGCTGGAAACAACAATAAAAAGAAGGATGTTCCATATAAAAGCATATCAAACCTGGATAAAAATACCCTGAGATGCAGTAGATAAAAATCAGCAACCTCTGAATCCTTCTCCCACACCACGAAAGAGGTCTAACGTGCCACATTTTCTATTAACATTCGAAATCTTTAACAGAAATTTACATAATTTCATGGTGGAATATGGGGCTTCATCAAATGTGATGCCTTTGTCAGTTTGTCAAAAAATCAATGTTGAAGTTAAGTCGTCTAATATGAAAATCATTCAGCTGGATAGAACTAATATTACAGTGGTTGGGGAGCTTAAAGATGTATTGATCAGGTTGTCATCCAATCTGAAAGTACATCAGGTGATCGACATAGTAATAGCAGATATTCCATAAGTGTATGGCGTGTTCCTAAGCAGGGATTGGTCTCAAAAACTTAATGGTTATTTTACTACAGATTGGTCTCACCTATGGTTTCCACTCAATGGTCAGCCAAATAAACTTAGGTTTAATAGGGAACGTTATCTAAAATACACAGTTGTAGATCTGAATGATCCAAACGAACCCTTTGTCCCAAGTGTGAATGCATTAGAAAATCAAGGTATGAATACTTTCTTTGGGAATTTTGTTGTTAAAATATCTACTATTGCATACCTTAATCATCAATCTGAAATATTAGTCTACACTCAGGAAATGACCTCTAATCATACTATAAATATTGTACATAGTTATGAGAATGATGAAATTTGGTCTTTGTACTTTGATGGGTCTAAATCACTTGAAGGAGCCAGTGTCGGTTGTCTATTGATAGATCCCAAAGGAAATAAGACATGTATTGCTTGTAGATTAGAAAAGTCGCCATTTATTAAACTATTTAAAGAATTTAAAGATGTGTTCGCTTGGACTTATGAGGATATGGAAACATTCGATTCAAACATAATACAACATGTAATTCCCATGAAACCTCAAGCCCAACCGTTCCAGCAGAAAATAAGAAAAATGCACCCAAAATTAGAAACTACGGTCAAGAAAGAATTGAACAAGTTGTTAACAACTAAGATCATTTTTCATGTTCGACGTACCTAATGGGTGTCCAATATAGTCCGAGTAAGGAAGAAGAATGGGGAAATATGACTTTGTGTCAATTTCCGCAACTTAAGCCATGCCTCTGACAAAGATAATTATCTCATTTCGCCCATGGAACAAATCTTACAACAAGTATCTAGTGTTGAAAGACTATGTAACAATTACACCATCACACCTGCTTGAACAGATTTTTCTTTGTCCATCTTGAGTTATTAATATGTGGGTCCGCTAGGTTTAAATAAATGCAATTTAATCATCAGGATTAGAGGCATATATGATTCTTCATTTTATTATTGTTAGTTATGGTGTCTTATCGTGTGAAATAAATTTCACTTAATATACTTCAACTTGGAATATTTAATTGTGCCCTTCCTTTGCGAGAGGACCGAACGGTTGTCAGTTGTCACGTTGAAACTGAGTGAATAAAATTCCTTCCAAATTACAAACTACAAACATAACTCGAAGTTCTTAATAGGTTAAATCGATCTTTTTATAGAGGAAATCGAATGAGTATTATATTGTGAATACGATATACTATCTTGTATTGTATGAAAATGTCATAAAATTTTAGATTTATTATATGGTTAAGTTATATTCCTCCTAAGAAGGGCCATTGGACTGATAAGGGCTCTGTGGCTAGGTTTTGCTAGCCGCATCCATGTTACCATGGAGATGGGCGAGCATAAGCGAGGGCGTGGTCACTTCTAGGGAGAGAACGGACTCGGGTGTGAGCGAGGGCGAGGAAATGGGCAAGTGTGGGTGAGGGCACGAGCTACCAGGGTGAGCAGACTCCGCGGAGCAGTGCGGTGGGTGCAGGATGAGCGTGGGTTCAACGGTGGTGGCGGAGGGGCATTTTCCCATAGGGCCTGTGGCATGGTGATGCTCTATGGAAGGTGGTCTGCAGTGGTTGCCTCCTGTTTCAGGGTCGAACTTCTCTCTTCTTTTACCAAATGTTGTTTTGACCTCAGTTGTTACTCCAGATGTGCGGTGGTCTTAATCTTTGGAGTGTTGGTGGAGGCTTCTGGGGTTTGATGCAATGGAGGTTTTGTTCCTCTCTTTGGTTTTTCTAGACCCTCTTGACCTCTTCTGCCTTGGCTAGAAGAGGTTTTGGACCAGAGCTTTGAGGTCCACACTGGGGGTGTGTGGTGTACTATTTAACACTTTGAGGTCCTTTGGGGGCGTACGGTGTTGGATAAACACTTTTAGGTCCTTTGGGGGCATGCGGCATCTGGTTCAGTTTCTTTTATGTTGTTTGTTGGGGTTTTTACCTCTGTTGTGTTTCTCTTGTTCAGCCTGCGTGTTGGTATTGGTGACTTTGTGGTTTCTTTTGGGGATGTAGTAGTATTTTACTGAGCATGGTATATGGACTAGTCCTACTATGATCATCTGTTACGGTCTTGAAGATGTAAAAAAATTATATTTTCAGTGATATAATTTGAGCGAATTTTCTATTGGAAAAAAAAAATTATATTCCTCCTATTTACTATTAAAGCATTGTATAATATTGTTTAAGTAATATAATCTATATGGCTTAGCATCCTAATATTAACCACATAAATTGTATTAGGGGTATCCATGTCTTATATTATATCCATTCTTAATGTATTACAAAATTTGTATTTAGTTATTATTTAAGATATTATTTTATTATTTAAGATATTATTTTATAGAGACAGATTCATGAGACTTTACCTTCTCCTGAGTGTACCTAAGAAATGTTTTTTTAGTGTGCCTAGATGTGCCTTTCTTGTGTTGTCTCTTCTTTGGGAGATTATCTCATACCACCTCTTATCAAGTCAATAAGAGGTATATCTATAAACATTACATATTTTAAAGGAGTGAAATAAAAATGGATGTAGGACTAGTGGAAAGTTTAAGAGGTTTTTATAATGTATTAGATATTATTTAATGAATAATTTAGTTTGATATTATAAATTTTTGTTTATGTTGAAACAAAATTTAAGGATATTATTATAATAAATAAATAATTTCTTAGGATATATATATATATATATATATATATATATATATATATATATATAAAAGGGTGTAAAATAAAGGTGGTTGTTGAAGAATATAAGATATATAAAATAAAATATGATATTTTAGACAATTAAATCAAAGATAGTTTCTATGGAAAACTTTAAGCTATTTTAAGAAAACTTAATATGTTTCAGAATATTTAAAGATATTGTTTAGTGAAATAATATGCTTCAAAAAAAAATGTCGTAATTGGGGTTAACATAGAGAGGTGTTATGGTTAACTTAGATAGACATTATATTTGTAAGCTTGATAATATAACATATGGCCAAAAAGGAAGCAACTGATAATGTTAGAATGAAAGTATACTCTTAGCATGAATTCTTATTTGGACATCCACTGCCCAAGAAATTGATATTTGCACAGTTATATATAATGATTAGAACAACATGACAACCTAAAGGTGTTATGTTACCAAATGAAAAATCATTGCAAAAATTGTCACAATGGATTATGTGCTTCGTAATACAAATAAAATGGTGACAGTTTCATATATGTCAATAGTTATTGAGAAAAACATGATCATCTCTCGCTTGACATTTTGGCTTATGTACATAATGAAAAAATGGTTGGATTTCATTTGCATGTGACTATTTAGGAGGATTCTTGGCATGATTGAGTGACTTTATGCATATAAACTAATTAAATGCTTGTGTGATCAAAGAAGTACAAAATGAATTAAATGGAAAACTTGGCATCTTATAGGGTGATTATACTTATTCCCTGAATTCTCAACCTTCTAGTTGAAAGAAGAGGAAATGTGTGTCAAAAAACAATTGGTATATTTATGAGAACCTTGCACTCATGGTATTAATGATCCAATCCAAGCTAACAAACTTAACCAAAAAGATCCATATGGTTGGTAGTCATTGTTATTTATGCGGGCTAGTGAAATTGATTTTGTTGATAAATCGTGATAATGTTTTTGAGATGATTATTATATTCATGATGTTAACATGTGATGAAATATAACTTTGATAAAGATATGTTGATGTTATAATATTAAGACAATACGTCATTATGTCATGGCATGTGGTACTTACATGCAGTTTTTAAATGTGGTCTTGACATTGTATTCTCACAATGACATGTGAGAGTTATCATGTGGATTATTTTTGTATGTGTTGATATATTTACTAATGTGATGTTTGCATGTTGTGAGGTGGTGATTGTTAGGGTCGTGATTGTGGATCGAGAGGGTCGGTTTATTTGATTATCTTGTGGGAGCCCATAACCACGAAGGAGAATATTACAAGTAACATCTTATGGGTTGGGGACAACTCAATCTACTACTTATGTCAATAATTCTTATGCCTTGTATTGGAGTTGTGATGTTGAAGTCCCAAAGAATGGTTGGAGCATTGCTCGTTGGCGGTGTTGTGGGATTGGACTTTGATGCCTAGGGATGTACCTAGTTGTTTTGGAGGGAGTTTAAGACAACCTTTCGAGATGCCTGGTGTGCATGGGTACCAATCCATATGTCTTCTTGGGCAGATGAGGTCTCAAGCCTTAGGGATCTGAATAGATCGGTAGGATTAAAGTCTAGTTCCAAAAGTTGGGAAGGATGGATTGAGATTACTTGTGTTTCCCCGATGTTGTGATGTGGACTTTCGATGCATGTTGTACTCACTTGGGTGGCACTTGCTCCATAGCTATCATTGCCTCTTGCACATCTGGCACTCACTCCATAGTTATCGCCTCTTGCCAATTGAGATAGATGATATGTGATTCAATAGAAAATGAGGGGAATGTTTATCCACACACAGAGAATGATGGTTGCAACTACGAAAATATGTTAACATTGGGAAAGGAGTAGAACCATATTTAAAGAAATTTGATTTGTCGATCGATCAATCGATGGATAAAAGTAAATGCCTATAAAAATCAATTAAAAAAATGTATTTAGTCTATTAATCTAATAGGAACCCCGTTAATTAATTTAAAAATATGTTTATCATGTTAATCTAATAGGAACTGCTTTAATTAATTTACAAAATGTGTTTAGTTTGTTAATCTAATAGGAATTGCATTAGTTGTATATGGAGGCGAGCAACAGAGCATTAAATGCTTTATATCTTGTGGGAGTAAATCTACAAGATAAAATAAATGTCAATGTATGTCTATTCCACATCTCATCTTGATCCTTGAAACTTATGGCAGTGATTAAGGGAGGCCAATTGTGACGACATGTTGCATAATTTGTACAATGTCTAATAAACAAAGGGCATAGAAATTAAGGCGTGGAGAAATTATTGCATATACACCAAGCCTGTGTAGAATTCCCAAGAAGTCAATGTGTAAATATTAAAATACTAGAGAGACGGGGAAATTGGAGCAAAAATATAAAAGAAAGTGTGGAGAAATTATTAGTTGTGGGCATGAATTCAATAAAAGGAGATGGAAAAATGTGTTGGCCAGCGATTGTTGACAAGAAAGTTGGTAGTATTTCACTATCAAAAAATGTCGAGTATAACAATTCTTCCACGTGAAAATGGAAATCAGAGGGAATTCACGAGATGAAAGAAAGTGTGGAGAATTTCTTAAAAACTTGGTTGGGTGCTTTCAATTCTTTCTTACGTTGATAGATGTCTACCTATTGAAAATTGATGGATTAATCGATCTTTTGATTAAAAACCTTGATCTTATGTATAATAATTAAATATGTTGGCTTTGATTTCATTAACGAGATGAAGAAGGTATTGGAAACTGTATATCCCAACACAGTATCCTATGCTAACATTATTGCTCTGGCTACAAGAGATGTTGTGGCCCTAGTAATTACATTCAATCTCACGGTCGAAACTTGCTAAAAACCTTCAAAATATATAGTAACATTTCTCACTTGGTTGATAATTAATTAATTAAACTAAAAAAACAAAATCAATGACATATGAAAAGTGAAGTTATACAATTATACTAAATATTAGACAAAAAAAATTGATAAGCTTATATAAATTGCTTTGAACTCTGAAGGGTTAGATTATAACTATCAAAATTTCACACAATTTTCATAGCTACAACCTTTCTTCTCATAGTTCTAAGCTCATCATAATGTTTCTTTCAAATCCTTAGTCTTTACCTTTGCCTTTTACTAGATGAAACAAGATATTATTGGAGGTCATCTACGGGAATGCCATGTTTTACTAAATACACAAAATTAAATAAAACAAGATGACAATGTAATTACATAGAAAGCAGTGTTCACTCCTGCAGTATACCCATCCTGCAATTTAATGGCTTCACTGAAGTAACCACACTTGTATGATCACAATCCCTTTCATATCGTGAACTCATGTTTCCAGTAAGTTGGATGTTAGTTTCCTGGTAAGTTCCTAAATTTGTTGGCAATAAAACATTTTTCTTTGGAAGCAAAACCCTACTTTTGCCCAGTTTAAACCATTTTTAAAACAACAATCCTCAACCATGTTAAAAATGTGTTGCGGTAAAATTTGGGTTTTCACTAGGGAAGGATTGCACACGCTAGGAAATATTTCACTACCTTTTCCAAGTGGCATGAGGACACCATCACCTTTTCCAAGTGGCATGAGGGAAACATCAGGGGAAAGCAAGTGGATGGTTCGATCTTGGTTGGATTGGAAGATAATAATATTCCAAGACTTCTCATTAGATTTTCTTTTATTTTAAAGGTTTTTTAGGGTAGCATTTTCGTTATAAATAATTAACTAGAGAGCAAAGGTTGGTTTTAGAGTTTCTTTTGAAAAATCTTCGGCACAGTTTTACGGTAAATTTAATGTTTTATCATTTACAAATAATACATTCCTTATTTATTAATGACAAAAATAATTAGAAATGAAAAATTATTATTATTATTATCGTCTAAAAGTTATAAGTTTTGGCCCTTTTTCCGACGATTTTTTTTGTTTAATGTTTCCCGAAATTCGGCGAGAAAGTGTTATATCTCTAGATTTGAGTGGCTAAGTATGTATACTCCGAGTGTCCTAAAGGTTTTTCAACAGGCTAAATCCATTTATGCATTCAAAAATGTAATTTAAACAACAGAAAATTGTGATTTCGTCCAAATTTGTGTCGTCGGATTCTGACAAAAAGGCCAAAATGTAGAGCATTTAGACAATGCCTTATATTTAAGGTTTGGGTACTTAGTAAATCCTAATACATTAAAACATTTTTAAGAGGCACTTATATGTAGCTTTAGCTAATTTCACTTTTCTTCATTTTCCTTTAATTTTGATAGACCGTGAAAGTTAATAATAATAATAATAATAAGTAAAAAAATTTGTTTTGTTTAATGCATTTTCATTTAGTGTTATTAATTGTACTTTATTATATAATTTTAAACAAAATATAAAAACTAATTTAAAAGAATATATATATTATATAAAACAAAATTTCTCTTGGAAAAAATTGTGATTATTGCAAGTTGGTATGGGGGCAATTCAAACTTGGAGTTACAGCATAGTTGAAAATATTTGGTGACATATGGAATGAAGATGGACCTTGTGAAGTATATGGAAATTGGACTTAGAATAGAAGATTAAATTGTTTATTTGGTTATTGAGTGAGAAAAAAAAAATAACTTGGGATTCCTTGCAAAAAAAGGGCTGGCAAAGCCCAAACCGATGTTCATTATGCTTAAAAGATGTTGAGACTACGTTCCACATATTTGTATCTTGTGGTTTCTTCCGGGAAGTCTGGTTGAGGGTAAACAAATAATTTGATTCTTTGGTTGTTTGGGAAGGCAGTTCATTAAATGACTGCTTGGAAATATGGGCAAAAAGAAAAGGGGTTTACAAAACATTGCCTGCCATAATTTGTCGGTATGTCTGGTTAGAGCGGAATGGTGTAATATTTGAAGGACGCATACCCTCTAGATTCTCAAATGTTTGCAAATTAAAATAAACTCTTCCATCTAGGCCACCATTGAAGAAGCCCCCCCCTTGTAATCTTCAGAGTCCGAGCATTGTTTCCTCCACAGTGAGCTAGTTCGATGGAGCTGCAGATACAATTAACAATAGATGTTGGGCGGGGGGTCTGATAAAGACTAGTGAAAATATGATCATTAAGTGGAATTTCAACTGTGGTTGTGGGACCAATACTAGAGCAGAACTACTTGGTGCTTGGGCAACATTATCTCTAGTTGTTTGATTGAATTTAGATGTCTTACAAGTTATTGGGGACTTGAAGATTATCATAGATTGATTGAAGGAAAAAGGTAGGATACAGGTAGCCTCACTAATGGGTTGGATGGATAGGATTAACAGACTCAAGTTAAATTTTAGAAAGATCTACTTCACCTATGTTTTCAAGGAGCTTAACATGGAAGTTGATTACCTCTCGAAGAAATCCCTGTCGAAGACTGAAGGAATGTTAAGCTACAACTTTTGGGTCGATGATAACAAAGGGACCACTCTTTTCTTCTATCTATACTAACTCCTCAACCACTTTTTGGATCAGTCACAAACTCCCAAAGCTATCGGAGAAAATGCCACTTATTCTGGAGCAGCATAGAAATATTAGTGTCGTGTTGTTGGACACTATTTAAAACATCTTGTGTTTTTATGGTCTTTTTGCTAGCATTATGTATTGAAGAATAGTCGGTTGATATTCTTTTTTTTGTGAATTAAGACCGAAACTTTATGTATTTTGTGACGATATGAAGATATGCATAGAGTGCAAACACCTTGATGTTGTGTAAAGAGAACTATTTTATATCTATAATATAAAGAGAAATTTTTCTTATTGAAAAAAAAATCATTTTCCATCCAAAAACAAAATACCATGGTCTTTAAACAATGTAACTACCCCATTTCACTTCGATGTTTCCTTTCCCCTGCTTAGGGGGTATGCTAGTTATGTATATATGGCATACCTATCTATCTATTTGAATTGTAAATTTTATTTTATTTTCAATATAATAACAAGTGAAATTAGCACCAAAGTTGCTTATATTTACTTTTTAATAATAATTTAATGTAATAGTTATAGGTAGTCTAAAACTATAAGTTTGAGAACTCTTTTTATAATAATGATTATAACATAATGTGTTTTAAAAACTAAAGTTTCCTTATCTCTATATGTATTGATATACATGCTAATTATAGTATATGATTAAATATATAATATAGAAAAATTATGAAAGAGTAAATAATGATATATATTACAAATAAAAAAAGCATTGTGAAATCATTTAAAACAAGTGTTGCATGGCAGCGTAGTCCCTGCCAGGTTGGGATGGGAGTAAATGTGACCGAGTACAGACACGTGGCTAGCAATTCGAAATACATGTGGTTTTCATGCAGAGCATAGTATTCCTGAATTAGTTCTTCCTGAAATATATAAAAAATTATAAACATTTAAAAGGTTCTTGGACAAAAAAAATTAGCATTCACGAAGTAGTTTTCTTTCCATATGTTTTACATACGTTCATGGAGAGAAACACAAAAAAATAGTAGTAATTTTTTTTACATAGGTTCAAGGAAAAAAACACAAAGAAATTCGCATCCTCAAATTAATTATCTTTAAAACAAGGGTTCCTGGACACAAAAGAAATTGAAATTTATCAAATTATAGGTTCTTGGACATCATAAATTATACATAGCAAATATGTAATTTTATAAAGTAGATATTTATTTTTATACATACGAAATATGTACTTTTATAAAGTATGGGGATGAGATTTTGTAGAGCATGCACGGAGTCGTCATTCCATAGTAGGCCACTTTTTAGATGGCAGGTTTTTGGGCTGGCAGGCTCAAAACTGGGCTTATGATGTTTCGTGCTCTACAAATAGCACTGACAGTTTCGTGATATACAAATTGACAAGCGGAGTTCCGGACTATAGAAATTTATCACAAATTAAAAATGGTTGTTACATATATTTGAAAATTACATGAACATTTAAAAGCGTACAATATAATAGTAATAACGTCTGTCATGGACACCCAAAAAGTTAGCATATAATAGAATAGTAATGACGTCGTGCAAGACAAAAAAAATTAGCATACAATAGGACACAAAAAATGTAGTAGACCTCCATACTTAGCCATTTTTTGGATCGCGAGTTCTCGGGCTGGCGGGCTGAAAATTGGGCCTCTGTTGTTTCGTGCTCTACAAATAGCACCGACAGTTCCGTGATATATAAATTGACAAGTGGACTTGCGGACTATAGAAATTATCAAAAATAAATGTCTGCTACATATCTCTAGAAATTACATCAACATTTAAAAGCATAGAATAGAATAGTAATAACATCTGTTACATAGGTTCATGGAGAAAAACACAAAAAAATTATCATTCCCGAATTAGTTTTCTTGAAGGCAAAGGCTTCTGGACATAAGAAAAAGAGAAATTTATCAAAGTATAGGTTCCTGGACACCCAAAAAGTTGCATATAATAGAATAGTAAGAACATCCTGCAAGATAAAAAAAAAAATAGCATACAATAGGACACAAGAGATGTAGCGGACCCAAGTTAGTTTTCTTTGGAACAAAGCATTCCCGAATCAGTTTTCTTTGGAAGTTATCAAAAGTTAATAATGTCCATTACATATTTCTGGAAATTTAAATGTGTTTGCCATATAGACTGGGATTGGGGCTCCCGAGGACCATAAAAAGAAATAAGTACAAGAAGTAGGAATGTTGAAAGAAGAAGTGTGTGATGGTAGAGAGGAAGACCTGAAAAGAAGAAATTGGAAGTTATGAGTGTTTGGTTACAGTTTTCTATTTAAAGAGGTCATAAGTGGATTGATAAATAAAACAAGATGACAATATAGACTTAAACTGGATTGATAAAGAAAACAAGATGCCAGTATAGACTTACTATGAAGTCGATGCATTTTTTTTGCTGTCGTCGATGGTCAGTGGAGTCATGTCGATCGATTGTTTCCCTTCTTGGACGAGGCTGCCCATTCTCTGTTGGAACCATTCTTCGATGTAACTTTTCATGGGGGCCATGTTTATTTCATCCCGTATTACTATGTCATAAAGGTCGTTTTCTAATTTCCTTAGATCCATTGAAATACTATGTAGACTCTTTTCAATTTCTTCATTCTGTGCCGCATAGTCCAGTACTCAGCGCTCGTGCTCATCTAGATGATGTTCAAGTATGTCGTAAAACTTTTCGAAAGACAACCCCTTTAAAATATCAACTTGTTCATGGAAGGCCTCTTTGGTCATTAACAAGGATTTGAGAATTAAGTTTGGGTCTTGAACCTCGTTGGTACTTCCGGCTAAGTCTATTTGGATTAGGCTTGTGAATAAATCTTCCTTTTCTGATATGGCTTGTTTACATGATTTGACAATGAGCTCCAGGTTGTTAACTTTATTTTACCGACATGCTTTTACTTTTTTCTCTTGTCTTGTTTTCAATTCCAATGTGTTGACAGAATAGTTGGCAAAATGGGCCAACACCTCTTCACATAAATGTTGATCATTTTTAAAATTCGCTTCCAAATGTTCCAGGAAATAATTTGTCTTCTTTCCGAAGGAAACTAAATTTTGCGATGTTTCCCAGGCTTCAGTAACTAGCTGCATTCTTCTGTTGATGTTATTCTCTATAAGGGCTCTAGAGCATGCAAGGAGGGTAAAGGATACTTTCATTTTGGCTGCAGTGGTAGCAGGCATGATTTTTGCTAAAGGACTGGCAAATTTTGGAGTTCCAATGAAAGCCCGCTCAAATTCGTTGAGGCTGCCTTTCAGTCTGTCATTTTCCGTCTCAATTCCTCCAATGCAATCCTTTAGAATTTCACCGGTTACTTGGTGAAATGAGGAGATTTGGGACAGTCTCATTTTCCTAAATTTAATCTCTGTGCGAGATTTGCCTTTCTTGTTTGTTGCATTTGTCTTTTCAATGACCATACTTTTAGATTGGCTATCAAAAACAATGCTCTGGAATACGAAGGATTCATCTTCATCAAAAAATTCAGTCTCAGATATTTGCATCGTGGATGACCCAAATTTTTGCATGTGATCAGTTTCAAATTCAAGTTGTAGCTGTTCACTTTCAATTTCTGGTTCCTTCGCCTGCCCTACATTGTTTTTTCTCTTCTTTGTCACTGGAAATTTATGAGAACTATCATTTTTTGTGCGAGGAGGTTTCTTGTCTCCTCCTCCATTGGAAGATTCCTGGGTTTCTTTCTTACAAGGGTGGGTCATCGAAGCGATGCTCCGTGATGTTGTATTCTTGGGAGTGTTGGCGGGGGACTGGGTACTCTTCTCACCAGATATTTTTCCATGTTGTCTGTACAATTCAGTCGCGCTTTGCAATGTCTCTGCATCGCAATCGAAAGAAGCAGGATTGTTGTCGACACTGTGCATGTCTTGGGTCAAGTGTCTATGGATAAAAGAGTTGTTAAAGCCAACTGCTAGTAAATGTTCTTGAAAAATCCCATTAGGGTCGAATCCTTTTAGACTTTCAGCATAATTTAGGTTCAATTTCTTAAAATGGGCGGCAAACTCGTCAATCTTATTGATGTTTCTGCACACGAAGTCTCTGACTTTCCAGGGCAACGGAATGAACTATTTTTTTTCTTGTCATGGAAAAAGTGCAACCAGTGGTTGTATTGCCTTTCCATTTCTGCAACAAACATCTTGTCCATGATGTGGCATGGAAGGAAAGTAGGATTTTCCTTAGATCCAAAGACCATGAGGACACTGTGATTTTTCTTTTGTTCAAGTGTGCTCTTCCTGTTCAAAAACTTGGTTGTCTGGACAGACATCCGCGGAGCATCCTTGCCTAACAATAAATCTTTGAAAACTAAGACAAATCCATTAAAAACTTCATAAAAACAATGGGAGGCCTTATGCATCCACAAGGCCTCGTACCAGAATGTTACTAGGTCGAATCCATAGTTTATTTTATTGAAAAGAGAAAGTTTTGGAAACGAGCAGCAATACACTATTGCGGAAATCAAGTAGGATGACATATAAAATTTATTTGATTCTTTGAATCGTGGCAACTGGGAACATAGCTTAATGGAAATTAGCTTCCCCCAATAAAAATGTATTGTTCCTTGACTATGAAATACAAAATATAAATAACTATATGGGAAATGGTTGTCGTGGATGCATGTCCCGTTATTCTTGTAAACAGCCAAGCAATTTCCCAGAATGGATTTCTAAAGGAACTTACTTGCAAACTTGTGATATCTTCAGAAACTATTGTCAGATCTTCAAGGAAATCAGCTAAGATGTCCAACCCGTTATCATATTTTTCTAGAAACTGCTTGCAGTCTTGTCCTCTGAACATCAATGTTGGCTCTAAAAATGATCCGGATTTATGCAAGAACACAATGAAATACAGAAATACACATAAACGCAGATATGCAACGAAAGTAAAACTTCATTTCATTAACAACAAATGATTGAAATATGCTTACAGACAGAATGGAAATAAAGTAGCTCGGGCGCTGGTAGCTTATCTATGAGAAGAGATGTGGTGGCTACTGGCCTATGAAATCTGTGTTACATTGAGGCTCGAAGGCCTATATATTATTGAGAAACAATGTAAAACCCTAAACATCCAAAAACCTAACCCTAGGAGATGAAACGCCAGAATATGGGCTGCGTTGGGGCAAATTGGTACATCAATTTCCCAGGGTCGTAACTTTGGCATACTATCTTTGTTTGACGCACATGATACATCGTTAGAAAGATCTATCTGAGGACTACACTGCTGATGACAAATATCGAGTTTGAATCAAACTTATATTTGCCTGAGCATTCATGCCCAAAAAACGTCGTTTAGGGCCTCAAAACAGCTCCAGAAGTTCAGGGCCCGAAAAACTGCTAGAAATAGTAAATTGTGCTACAATTAAGGAAACTGAAAGAAACAATGGTGTGGGTCCAAGTGGAATAGGCGGGTGGCCACCAATATCCACCTTGATCATTCCTCCACCCTTAGGAAGCAATGATCCCCATTGCGTTGAGTTCCTCCATGAGATGAGGAAACTTCTGTTGAACTTGGTCCCTGGTGAGCCACTTGCCCTGGTGAAGAAGTTGGCATGCTTTGACAACTCGATATAGTTGGATCCTATGATGGTGGGTGTTCTTAATCTGTGTGTCCATAATCCAATCAGTTGTGTCTTGTTCCATGCAATATGGGTTTAACTCGGTTGGTGTGAGTTGTTATGCCATGTTGGATGTGTCCAGTAGAGGTGGAAAGTAGGGCCGAAGGTGGTCGACATTGAACACTAGTTGCAGACCAAGGAATGGTGGAATATTGAGCTCAAAGGCATTGTCCCCTACAGTCTTGGTGATGGTGTATGGCCCATATCGGAGTGGGAAAATCTTGCGGTAGGGTCCAACGAGGCGCTCCTTTTGCAAATGTAGCCACACTTTGTCACCCACCTAGAAGTTGTGTGGCACCCGATGTTGATCATGTCCCTTCTTGTACTTAGAATTGGCTCTGTCAAAGATGTCATGAACCTATTGGTGGATGTGTTGAATGCATTCAATGAATTTGTTTGCCTTGTCAGCCTCAGACTGGACATGGGTTGAATCTGCCTGAGTAGCTGCAAATGGCATGGCTACGTCAATGGGACATAGTGGTTGGAATCCCAAGCCCACCTGAAAAGGGTTGTGGTTGGTTGAGATATGGAGAGCCCAATTGTAACTGTGTTGTACATATGGGAGGCTCTCATCGCATGTACATGGATGCTTTGAGTTGTACATGTGCAGAATGTGTATGATCATCCGGTTGACGACCTCTGTCTCGCCATCAGTTTGTGGATGGAAAGTTGTGGACTTGGTGAGCTTGGTGTCCAGCATTGACCAAAGGCTGGACCAAAATGTACTAAGGAACCTGTTGTCCCGATCTAAGATGATAGACTGTGGGATCCCAAAGTGTACCCACACTCTCTCAAAGAAGAGTTTAGCAGTGGCTTCTGCTGTGATATTCTTCTTGCAGACCATCATAATGGACATCTTTGAGAATCTATCGATGACCACAAAAACACAGTCATTTCCATGCTTAGTATAAGGAAGGCCCTACATGTAATCCATGGAGATGGATTACCAAGGTCGACTAGGGGTGGACAGTGGAGTATAGAGGCCTTACTTCTTGATGGTCGGTTTGGCAATGGCGCAAGCAATGCAGGACTTGATGTACTTCCCGACATCCTGTCAGAGGTTTGGCTAATAGAAATACTTTTGTAGTACTATCACGGTTTTCTCGACCCTGAAATGCCCAACGACCCGACTGTAGTGTGCCTCCCAAATCATCTTGGCATGCTCGCTTGAAGGAACACAAAGATGTCCCAAGTGACATAGCAGGGCATCCTGGAGATGAAAATTAGGAGCTTGCTTACCCTCCAAGAGCATATTGTATGTGTGGCCGAATTTTGGATCACTCTTGTAGAGAGGCAGCCAATCGGAAGTCTCATGCCTATAAGAGTTGAGCACCATGGTTAGCGCCATGATAGGGGGTCGGCTTAGGCAGTCTGCAACATTACTGGTGCTTCCTTTCTTGTACTTAATGTTCAAATGAAACTGTTGCAGGTATGTGGACCACTTCTGATGGCGATCGTTCTGCAACTTCCCTTGTGTCTGTATGAACTGCAAGGGTTGGTGGTCTGTGTGGATGACCGTTTCCTTTCCCAAAATGTAATGCTTCCATTGTCGGCAAGCCTGCACAATGGAATACATATACTTGTCATAAGTGGGATACTTTTGGATTGTGTCGGAAAGTGTCTCACTATCATATGCCACTGGATGCCCCTGTTGAGTAAGGACTTCCCCAATAGCATAGTCGAAGGCATCTGTCTCGATCTCAAATGGTTGTTGCAAGTCTGGTAATGTGAGCATTGGTGCAGAGCAGAGACGATGCTTCAAATCGTCGAATGCCTTTTGTTGAGATTCAGACCAAAAGAATTTTTCTTTTGCTCCTCCCTTGGTGACTAGACTCAAGGACCAAGTGATATGAGAGAATCCCAACACAAACCTGCAGTAGAAATTGGAAAGACCCAAAAAGCTGTGGAGCTCTGTTAGGGTGGTTGGGGCTGGCCAATCCCGAATGACTTGGATCTTAGCTAGATCCACATGCACCCCCCCACTCATCAATAATTTACCCCAGATACTAAACCTGGGTCATGCCAAATGTGCACTTCTCCAAATTGGCACACAACTTGTGTTGCCGCAGCGTTTGGAGGACTTGTCGGATGTGGTGGAGGTGCTCTTCACAAGTCTAGTTGAAGATAAGAATGTCATCCAAGTACACCACTACAAATTAGTTGGTGAATGGTCACAAGATGTCATCCATTAGTCTCATGAAGGTTGCAGGGGCATTCGTCAACCTGAAAAGCATGACCAGTCATTCGAAAAGGCCCTCCTTGGATTTGAAGACAGTCTTCCACACATCATAGGGTTCGATTGGTACCTGGTGATACCCAGACTTCAAGTCGATCTTGCTAAAATATCTTTCCCCCTTGAGTTGGTCCAGAAGGTCATCAATCTGTGGGATCGGGTACCTATTCTGGACAGTGATCTTGTTTAGTGCCCGATAGTCAATGCAGAGTCTCCAAGTCCCATCCTTCTTCTGCACTAGCACGATCGGGCTCCCATAGGGAGATGAACTCGGTCGAATGTGACCTTTCTGCAACAGCTCCTGAATCTGCCTCTTTGTTTCGTCATTCTTCAAAACAAAGCATCGATAGATCAGTCCATTGGGCAACAGCGCACCTGATGTCAAATTGATGGGCTGCTTGACCTAACAGTGTAGAGGCACCCCTCCGAGGAAGGTGAAGATTTCCTCGTACTCCTCTAGGACCTTATCCATCTATTGTTGTCATGCAGAGGGGATCTATCTAGAGGTCGGCATCATAGTCTTCTTCTTTCCCTGAGGGTGGTTCATCAGGAAAACAAATTTCTTGGTTTTGGCAATGAGATTACTGCATTGTTTTGCAGTAACCAAAGAGATGGTTGTAGGCGGTGCTATTTCCGGTATCCTGTACAGCTTATTGCCCAAAGTAATAATAACAGCATGAGGCCTGGACTCATACATAGCATGTCACTTCCACAAGTATGGTTGGCCTAATAATACATCAGAAACATCAAGAGGAGAAATGTCACATAATACCTCATCCGTGAAGGGCTTGATACTATAGGGAAGGTGACATTGTTGGCTTACGTGGAGGTCTCATCCTTGGTGTAGCCACCCGATGGTGTATGGTTGTGGGTGTGTTGTGGTCAGCAAGCCCGGCCATTTCACTACCTCTACTGAGACGAGGTTCTTCTGGCTCCCGTTGTCGACAATGAACTGTAACGGGGAACCCTTTACCCACATCTGGGAATGGAAGAGGCGCTCTGCCTCCTCTGGATATTTTGGTTCCTTCTTCTGGATCTTCGTGGTGGAAATGGTGCCATTATGCTCTGCATCGATAATCTGCTTCCACCTGTCATTACCCTTGTCGGGTTCTGATTCAGAGTCGGAGCCTGCATCTGATTCAAAAGCCTTCAACTCGGCTACCAGTGATTGCTTGGCCTGACACTCACTTGTGTTGTGAGTGGAGCTCTTACGGAACTCACGCCACTTCCCCATGTCCTTTTTTGGCTTCATGATGTTGTCCTTTGCTTGTGGCTTTGGCAGGTTGTCCTGGGCCACCCCGCCTTGGCTTGGTCCTTTTTTCGGTGGTTTGGGGGTACCTTTCCCTTGCTTCTGATTTGCAGACCCAAAGTCTCGCTTCTTCTATTTGATCTTCTGCTCAATCTTGGCAGCATACTGGTATGCCGCACCAAGAGAGGAGATGTTGAGGAAATCCATTTTCTCTTGAATGTATCTATGAAGACAACTGTGATACTTTAACACCAAATGTTTCTCTGAATCTGTGATACCCAAATTTGTGCGTAGGGTATGGAACAGATTCATCTACACATGCATATCTTGGTCTCTTTGCTGCCACAGCGTAGTCCATTGTATGTATTTGTCCTCATAGCTCCCCATGGGATAATATTGTTCCTTGATGACGTCTCGAAAAGAATTCCAAGTGGGTGCGACCAAGAACAAAGAGGGTTCCCCCTCGTTCTGTTGCTCCCAGTGGGTTTCCCACCAGTCCTTGACATGGGGGGCAACTTTAAGGAGTGCAAAAATAATCCTTTCTCGGTCAGAAAAGTTATGAACAGAGAAATATCCTTCTAGCAGAATCAACCATCTATCAATGCCATCTGCATCTATTTGGCCCTCAAATATTGGAATGTCAAAGTTTACTTGTACCTTAAAAGGAGTGGCGCCTCTAGAGTGGTTGTTGGATGTAGATGCGCTGCCAGTGGGCAGTCGTTGAAGGATCTAGGCAAAGTTGTCCTTAATTGCATTCCTTTGTTTCTCGAGGGCCTCCTCGAGAAATAATTTGATAGCATCTCATGCTCCTTCATCTTTCTTTTCTTCCCCCATGGGCGGACGTCGGGGTTTGCGAGGTTGATCTTGCAATGATTCAACCAGACCGAGTCCTAACTCCTTATACCCCGATCTCGTTGGCGACATGCAAAGAAGGATCGAGAAAGAGCAGACTGCTCTGATACCACTGATTCATATTTATGCATGAACACAATGAAATACAGAAATACACATAAATGTAGATATGTAACGGAAGTAAAACTTCATTTCATTAACAAAAAATGACTGAAATATGCTTAGAGACAAAATGGAATTAAAATAGCTCGGGCGCTGGTAGCTTATCTCTGAGAAGAGATGTGGTGGCTACTGGCCTAGGAACTATGTGTTACAATGAGGCTCGAAGGCCTATATATTATTGAGAAACAATGGAAAACCCTAAAAATCAAAAACCTAACCCTGGGAGATGAAACGACAGAATATGGGCCCCGTTGATGGCGAATATCGAGTCCAAAATGAACTAGTATTCACCTGACCATTCGTGCCAAAAAAAACGTCATTTAGGGCCTCAAAACGGCTCCGGAAGTTCAAGACCCAAAAAACTACTAAAAATAGTAAATTGTGCTACAATTAAGGAAACTGAAAAACTAAAAGAAACAATGGTGTGGGTCCAAATAGAATAGGCGGGTGGCCAAAAATATCCACCTGGATCATTTCTCCCCCCTTAGGAAGCAATAGTCCCCATTGCGTTGAGGTCCTCCATGAGATGAGGAAACTTCTGCTAAACTTGGTCCCTGGTGAACCACTTTCCTTGGTGAAGGAGTTGGCCTGCTTTGAAAAATCGATATAGATGGATCCTCTGCTGGTGGGTGTTCTTGATCTGTGTGTCCATAATCCGATCAGTTGTGGCTTATTCCATGAAATATGGGTTTAACTCAGTTGGTGTGAGTTGTTCTGGCATGTCGAATGTGTCCATTAGAGGTGGAAAGTAGGGCCGAAGGAAGTTGACATTGAACATTAGGTGCAGACCAAGGAATGGTGGAATATTGAGCTCAAAGGAATTGTCCCCTACAGCCTTGGTGATGGTGTATGTCCCATATCGGAGCAGGAGAATCTTGCGGTAGGGTCCAGTGAGGCACTCCTTTTGCAAATGTAGCCACACTTTGTCACCCACCTGGAAGTTGTGTGGCACCCAATGTTGATCATGTCCCTACTTGTACTTAGCATTGGCTTTGTCCAAGATGTCATGAACCTATTGGCGGATGTGTTGAATGCGTTCAATGAAGTTGTTTGCCTTGTCAGCCTCAGACTGGACATGGGTTGAATCTACCTGAGTAGCAACAAATGGCATGGCTACATCAATGGGACATAGTGGTTGGAATCCCAAGCCCACCTGAAAGAGGCTCTGGTTGGTTGAGCTATGGAGAGACCGGTTGTAGCTGTGTTGTACATACATGAGGCTCTCATCCCATGTGCATGGATGCTTTGAGTTGTACATGCACAGAATGTGTACGATCATCCGATTGACGACCTCTATCTGGCCATCAGTTTGCGAATGGAAAGTTGTGGACTTGGTGAGCTTGGTGTCCAGCATTGACCAAAAAATGGACCAAAATGTACTGAGGAACCTGTTGTCTCGATCTGAGATTATATACTGTGGGATCCCAAAGTGTACCCACACTTTCTCAAAGAAGAGTTTAGCAGTGGCTTCTGTTGTGATATTCTTCTTCCAAACCATCAAAATGGACATATTCGAGAATCTGTTGACGACCACAAAAACACAGTCATTGCCATTCTTAGTAGAAGGAAGGCCCGACATGTAATCCATGGATATGGATTCCCAAGGTCGACTAGGGGTGGGCAACGAAGTATAGAGGCCTTGCTTCTTAATGGTCAGTTTGGCAATGGCGAAAGCAGTGCAGGACTTGATGTACTTTCTGACATCCTATCAAAGGTTTGGCCAATAGAAATACTTTTGCAGTACTGCCATGGTTTTCTCGACCCTGAAATGCCCAGTGACCCGACTGTAGTGTGCCTCCCAAATCATCTTGGCACTCTCACTTGAAAGAGCACAAAGATGTCCCATGTGACATAGCAGGGCATCCTAGAGGTGAAAATTAGGAACTTTCTTACCCTCCAAGAGCATATTGTATGTGTGGCCGAATTTTGGATCACTTTTGTAGAGAAGCGGCCAATCGGAAGTATCGTGCCCACAAGAGTTGAGCACCGTGGTTAGAGCCATGATAGGGGGTCGGCTGAGGTAGTCTGCAACATTATTGGTGCTTCCTTTGTTGCACTTAATGTTCAAATGAAACTGTTGTAGGTATGTGGACCACTTTTGATGGCAATCATTCTGCAACTTCCCTTGTGTCTGTATGAACTGCAAGGGTCGGTGGTCTGTGTGGATGACCGTTTCCTTTCCCAAAATGTAATGCTTCCATTGTCAGCAAGCCTGCACAATGGAATACATCTCCTTGTCATAAGTGGGATACTTCTGGATTATGTTAGAAAGTGTCTCACTATGATATTCCATTGGATGCCCCTATTGAGTAAGCACTGCCCCAATAGCATAGTCGAAGGCATCTATCTCGATCTCAAATGGTTGTTGCAAGTCTGGTAATGTGAGCATTGGTGCAGAGAAGAGATGATGCTTCAAATCGTCGAACACCTTCTGTTGAGATTCAGACCAAAAGAATTTTTATTTCGCTCCTCCCTTGGTGACTTGACTCAATGGTCAAGTGATATGAGAGAATCCCAACACAAACCTACAGTAGAAATTGGCAAGACCCAAAAAGATGCGGAGATTTGTTAGGGTGGTTGGGGCTGTCCAATCCCGAGTGACTTGGATCTTGGATGGATCCACATGCACCCCCCACTCATCAATAATGTATCCCAGATACTGAACCTGGGTCATGCCAAAAGTGCACTTCTCCAAATTGGCACACAACTTGTGTTGACGCAGTGTTTGGAGGACTTGTCGGATGTGGTGGAGGTGCTCTTCCCAAGTTTGGTTGAAGATCAGAATGGCATCCAAGTACACCACTACAAATTAGTTGGTGAATGGTCGCAAGATGTCATCCATTAGTCTCATGAAGGTTGCAGGGGCATTCGTCAACCTGAAAAGCATGACCAGTCATTCGAAAAGGCCCTCCTTGGATTTGAAGGTAGTCTTCCACACATCAGAGGGTTCGATTGGTACCTGGTGATACCTAGACTTCAAGTCGATCTTCCAGAAATATTTCACCTCCTTGAGTTGGTCCAAAAGGTCATCAATCTGTGGGATCGAGTACCTATTCTAGACAGTGATCTTGTTTAGTGCCCAATAGTCAATGCAGAGTCTCCAAGTCCCATCCTTCTTCTACACCAGCACGATCGGGCTCCCATAGGGCGATGAACTTGGTCGGATGTGACCTTTCTGCGACAACTACTGAATCTGCCTCTTGATTTCATAATTCTCCATAACAGAGCATCGATAGATCGGTCCATTGGGCAATGATGCACCTGGGGTCAGATCGATCGGTTGCTTGACCTGACAATGTAGAGGCACCCCTGTGGGGGAGGTGAAGATGTCCTCGTACTCCTCCACGACCTTATTCTGCAATATCTCTTGAATCTGCCTCTTGATTTTGTCATTCTCCATAACAAAGCACTGATAGATTGGTCCACTGGGAAAATGTGCATCTGGGGTCAGATCAATGGGCTGCTTGACTTGATAGTGTAGAGGCACCCCTGCAGGGGAGGTGAAGATGTCATCGTACTCCTCCATGACCTTATCCATCTGTTGTTGTCGTGCAGAGGGGCCCTGTCTGGAGGTCGTCACCGCAGCCTTCTTCTTTCCTTGAGGGTGGATCATCATGAAAACAAATTTCCTGGTTTTGGCAATGAGCTTACTGCATTGTTTTGCAGTAACCAAAGAGATGGTTGTAAGCGGTGTTATTTCCGGTATCCTGTACAGCTTATTTCCAAAAGTAATAATAACAGCACGAGGCCTGGACTGATACACAGCATGTCACTTCCGCAAGTATGGTTGGCCTAATAATACATCAAAAACATCAAGAGGAGCAATATCACATAATACATCATCCCTGAAGGGCTTGATGTTATAGGGAAGGCGGCATTGTTGGCTTACGTGGAGGTCCCGTCCTTCGTGCAACCACCCGATGGTGTATGGTTGTGGGTGTGTTGTGTTTGGAAATCCCAGCCATTTCACGACCTCTATTGAGATGAGGTTCTTTTGGCTCCCATTGTCGACAATGAACTGTAACAGGGAACCCTTTACCCACATCTGGGAATGGAAGAGGCACTCCGCCTCCTCTAGATCTTCTGGTTCCTTCTTCTGGATCTTCGTGGTGGAAACGGTGGCAATAAGCTTTGCATCGATAATCTTCTTCCCCTTTTCATTCCCCTTGTCAGGTTCAGATTCAGAGTCAGAGCCTTCATCCAATTCAAAATCCTTCAACTCGGCTACCAGTGACTGCTTGGCTCGACACTCACTTGTGTTGTGAGTGGAGCTCTTATGGAAATCACACCACTTCCCCGTGTCCTTTTTTGTCTTCATGATGTTGTTCTTTGCATGTGGTTTTGGCGGGTTGTCCTGGGCTACCCCGCCTTGGCTTGGTCCTTTGTTCGGTGGTTTGGGGGTACCTTTCCCTTGCTTCTGATTTGCAGACCCAAAGTCTCGCTTCTTCTATTGGAACTTTTGCTCAATCTTAGGAGCATACCGGTATGCCGCACCAAGCGAGGAGATGTTGAGGAACTTCATTTCCTCCTGAATGTATCTATGAAGACAAATGTGGTACTTTAACACCAAATGTTTCTCTGAATCTTTGATACCCAACTTTGTGCATAAGGTATGGAACATATTCGTCAGCTCATGCACATCTTGGTCTCTTTGTTGCCGCAGCATAGTCCATTGTATGTATTTGTCCTCATAGCTCCCCACGGGATAATATTGTTCCTTGATGGCATCTCGGAAAGAATTCCAAGTGGGTGTGACCAAGAATAGAGAGCATTCCCCCTCGCTCTGTTTCTCTCAGTAGGTTTCCCACAAGTCCTTGACATGGGGGGCGCCTTTAAGGAGTGCAAAAAATAATCCTTTCTCTGTCAGAAAAGTCATGAAGAAATAAATATCCTTCTAGTAGATTCAACCATCTATCAACGCCATCTACATCTATTTGGCCCTCAAATATGTGAATGTCAAAGTTTACTTGTACCTTAAAAGGAGTGGTGCCTCCAGAGTGGTTGTTGGATGTATATGCACTGACAGTGGGCAGTCGTTGAAAGATCTAGGCAAAGTTGTCCATCATTGCATTCCTTTGTTTCTCGAGGGCATCCTCGAGCAATAATTTGATAGGATCTCCTACTCGCTCATCTTTCTTTTCTTCCCCCATGGGCGGCCATCGGGATTTGCGAGGTTGATCTTGCAACGGTTCAACCAGATCGATCCCTAACTCCTTATACCCCAATCACGTTGGGGACATGCAAAGAAGGATCGAGAAAGAGAAAATTGCTCTGATAACACTGATCCAGATTTATGCAGGAACACAATGAAATACAGAAATACACACAAACACAGATATGCAGCGGAAGTAAAACTTCATTTCATTAACAACAAATGATTGAAATATGCTTATAGACAGAATGGAAATAAAATAGCTCAGGCGCTGGTAGCTTATCTCTGAGAAGAGATGTGGCGGTTATCGGCCTATGAACTATGTGTTACAATGAGGCTCGAAGGCCTATATATTATTGAGAAAAATTGGAAAACCCTAAACATCAAAAACCTAACCCTAGGAGATGAAACGCCAGAATATGGGCCCCGTTGGGGTAAATTGGTACATCAATTTCCCAGGGTCATAACTTTGGCATATTATCTTTGTTTGACGCACATGATACATCGTTA
>ML816411.1:13556-27109 GCA_009831015.1 Picea engelmannii | reverse complement strand
ACAGCGCGAGGGACGTCTCCGAAGCGGGCGAGTGGCAACGGTATGATTTTAATGGTGAAGTAGAAAGCAGTTTTATATTCGGCAAAATTATTGTTATTGGTGATAATATGATGAGATTGGTTGGCATTATGGTTTGCAATTTCATTCCGCAATGATATTGTAGAGTTTGCTTAGATTCTGATCATGTGTCACCTTAGTTATGATGTCATGTGTTTTTGCATTTATATGAATTAGGTGATGTTGTTAATTTCTTATTTGTTAAAAAGAAAAAAGAAAAATTATTGAACTTTGCTATTCATAGACATAACGAAGGGGTCTTTACACAAAGTAATAATAACAGCACGAGGCCTGGACTCATACATAGCATGTCGCTGCCACAAATATGGTTGGCCTAATAATACATCATAAACATCAAGAGGAGCAATGTCACATAATACTTCATTCGTGGAGGGCTTGATGATGTAGGGAAGGCGGCATTGTTGGCTTACGTGGAGGTCCCGTCCTTTGTGCAGCCATCCGATGGTGTATGGTTGTGGATGTGTTGTGGTCGGCAAGCCCAGTCGTTTCAAGACCTCTACTGAGATGAGGTTCTTCTGGCTCCCGTTGTCGAAAATGAACTATAACGGGGAACCTTTTACCCACATCTAGGAATGGAAGAGGTGCTCTGCCTCCTCTGGATCTTCTGGTTCCTTCTTCTAGATCTTTGTGGTGGCAATGGTGGCATTAGGCTATGCATCAATAATCTGCTTCACCGTGTCATTCCCCTTGTCGGGTTCGGATTCGGAGTCAAATACTGCATCCGATTCACAAGCCTTCAACTCAGCTACCAGTGACTGCTTGGCCCGACACTCACTTGTGTTGTGAGTGCAGCTCTTATGGAACTCACACCACTTCCCCGTGTCCTTTTTTGGCTTCATGATGTTGTTCTTTGCTTACAGCTTTGGTGGGTTGTCGTGGGCCACCCCGCCTTGGCTTGGTCCTTTGTTATGCGGTTTGGGGGTACCTTTCCCTTGCTTCTGATTCGCAGACCCAAAATCTTGCTTCTTCTGTTTGAACTTCTACTCAATCTTGGCAGCATACCGATATACCACACCAAGCAAGGAGATGTTGAGGAACTCCATTTCCTCCTGAATATATCTATGAAGACAACTGCGGTACTTTAACACCAAATGTTTCTCCGAATCTTTGATACCCAACTTTGTGTGTAGAGTATGGAATAGATTCGTCAGCTCATGCACATCTTGGTCTCTTTGTTGCCGCAGTGTAGCCCATTGTATGTATTTTCCCTCATAGCTCCCCACGGGATAATATTGTTCCTTGATGGTGTCTCGGAAATAATTTCAAGTGGGTGCAACCAAGAATAGAGAGGGTTCCCCCTCGCTATGTTGTGCCCAGTAGGTTTCCAACTAGTCCTTGACATTAGGGGCGACTTTAAGGAGTGCAAAAATAATCCTTTCTCAGTCAGAAAAGTCATGAACAGAGAAATATCCTTCTAGCAAATTCAACCATCTATCAACGCCATCTGCATCTATTTGGCCCTCAAATATGGGAATGTCAAAGTTTACTTGTACCTTAAAAGGAGTGGCGCCTCCAGAGTTGTTGTTGGATGTAGATGTGCTGCCAGTGGGCAGCCGTTGAAGGATCTAGGAAAAGTTGTTCATCATTGCGTTCCTTTGTTTCTCGAGGACCTCCTCGAGCAATAATTTGATAGGATCTCTTGCTCCCTCATCTTTATTTTCTTCCCCCATGGGCGACCTTCGGGGTTTGTGAGGCTGATCTTGCAACGGTTCAACCAGATCGAGCCCTAACTCCTTATACCCCGATCTCGTTGGGGACTTGCAAAGAAGGGTAGAGAAATAGCAGACTTCTCTGATACCATTGATCCGGATTTATGCAGGAACACAATGAAATACATAAATAAACATAAATGCAGATATGCAACGGAACTAAAACTTTATTTCATTAACAACAAATGACTGAAATATGCTTACAAACAGAATGGAAATAAAATAGCTCGAGCGCTGGTAGCTTATCTCTGAGAAGAGATGTGGTGGTTACTGGCCTATGAACTATGTGTTACAATGAGGCTCGAAGGCCTATATATTTTTGAGAAACAATGGAAAACCCTAAACATCAAAAGCCTAACCCTAGGAGATGAAACGCCAGAATATGGGCCCCGTTGGGGTAAATTGGTACATCAATTTCCCAGGGTCGTAACTTTGGCATACTATCTTCGTTTGACACACATGATACATCGTTAGAAAGATCTATCCGAGGAATACATTTTTTATGGAGAATATCTATGTCGGAATGGACTCATATTTGCCTGGGCATTCATGCCCAAAAAACGTTGTTTAGGGCCTCAAAACAGCTCTGGAAGTTCAAGACCCGAAAAAATGCTAAAAATAGTAAATTGTGCTACAATTAAGGAAACTGAAAAATCAAAAGAAACAATGGTGTGGGTCCAAGTGGAATAGGCGGGTGACCACCAATATCCACCTAGATCGGGAAATTTTAACATCTCACGGAAGACCTGAGGTGACAAAGAAACAAGAGAATGGTCGCGCAGTGGAATAAGTCTTTGGCTTGGATTATATTTTTCGGTGCACCAAGAGACCACCTCCTTACAGTCAAAAGCCTCAGGGATGCAGCCTACACGAGCGATTCCAGATGTCCAAATCACTTTGTTCTGGGAGAAATGGGATGAATAGTAAAAGTATGCCCTGGACCACTCGAAGTTCTGGTCCTGATGTCCGAACATATTTACTGTATCTCCACAAAAATGTTGTCGACCTGCTACCATAAGTCTACAAGAAAGTTTGTTTGTTCCAGACGATGAATGAAACAAAAATTTGGAAGGGATAATATAACCCTGCGCAAATCTTGGTCCAAAGCATGTGAATGGGAGATGTCCTCGAGACTTTCGTTCATTAATGACAATTTGGACGGTTGTTGCATGATGTGTTGTTAACATTAAACACTAGTAATTGCATACATAGAAATGCAAACATGGCGGATATTGCAATGAGTGATTAGGCATTGTAGATTTCTTGAGTGGGCCAACATGACGACGCATGTTCGAGATGAAATATCGGAAGTGACAAAATAACTCTCCGAACATCTTGGTTCAATGCGTAATAATGGGAGATCTCCTCGAGCGTTTCTCCCATTAATGACAATGTTGACAGTTCCTGGATGGTCATTTGTTAGCATGAAAGGTTTCTAATTGCATAGTAAGAAAGTATGGAGGTCGCATGCATGGGAAAAAACAGCTTCAAAATAGGGTTACAAGGTACAACCGTTGAAGGTGAGGGCGCGAGGGTCAAATTGTATGTCTCGGAACTTTTTTGAGTGCAATATGCGTAACAACGAAGAGGGTATGGTAGGACAGCCCAGCGCTGGAATTGTAGATCACAGAAGTTTTGAGTGCAACATGTACACGACGCAACAAGAAGCAGAGTTCGAAACCGCCAACCCGGCAACCGTGGCCATAAAATTGGCTAAGTATGGAAAGCAACAACGGTCGGTTGGATTCGTCGTCTGATTATATAGATAGAGATAAAGATATGTCAACCCACGAACATTGGAAGCCACCATTTGAATGCATAATCTATAACACGGAAGAGGGGACAATGTCGGAACCCGGTAGTCAATTTCTATATTGTGAAGGGCTGGATGTGAACGGTTCTGTATCAGTGTGTGCAATTGTCACTTGTAAGAGTCACTAGTAAGAGCATAGCCAATGTATATTAGGAAGGACATTTGTGAACCATGGTAGAGTGAATCTTGCGAGTTCGAGGAGTCCACGATAGAATTGTAGATCACGAAATTTTTGAGTGCAAGATGTACATCACGGAACAAGAAGAAGTAGAGTTTGAAATTGCCAACCCAGCAACCGCGGCCATAAAATTGGCTAAGTATGGAAAGCAATAGCGGTCGGTCAGATTCGTCGTGTGATTATATGGATGGAGATAAAGATGTCAGTCCACCAATGCTAGAACCCGCAATCATAGAAAGGCAACTAAGTATATAACCAGAGAGCCATAATACACGGGAAGAAGAAAAGGGAAAAAGGACTAAGGAGTCTGCGGTGGAATTGTAAATCACGAAAATTTTGAGTACAAGATGTGAACCCGGTAGTCAATTTGTATATTGCGGAGGGCTGGATGCCAACTATTTCGTACCATTGTGTTCATTTGTCACTAGTAAGAGCACAATCAATCTATATTAGGAACGGGAGGAAGTTAGTGAGGATGGAAGGCAGTGATAGATACTTTGAAACATTTGTGAACCGTGGTACAACGAAGCTTGGTGCCAACCCGAAAAAGTATCCAAGAGTTGGACATTTCGTGAACCCAGCAACAGGAGGATCCAAAGCAGGTTGACAACGTGTGTGCAGAAGATGCAAGGCCCCTACGTTCAAATTGCATCGCTCCGAACATTTGAATGCATAATGTGTAACACGGAAGAGCGAACGATGTCAGAATCCGGTAGTCAATTTGTACATTGCGGAGGGTGTGATGCCAACTCTTTCGTACATCTGTGTCCAGTTGTCACTACTAAGAGCTAATTTAGTATTAAAAGTAATTTTTTACATACTGTTAGATACTTCATATAGATTAGCATCCGTAAACAATGGCAATCTCCACCCCGCCAACCCTGCACTCCGTGTGTTAATGATCCGGATTATTTTCGACACAAAATGAGAGCGGAGATATAATAAAGAAATGCACAGAGATATCGTAGATATCCAATAATATAACAGAAACATATCAGATATGAAACCATAAACACAGAGATACAGTAATGCATGATTTCTATTAATGAAAGAAATGTACAGAGACTGTAAAAAATACAGAGTGAAAGACAAGCTAGAATGGTGGCAGCTTATCTCTGAGAAGAGATGTGACGACTGCGCTCATTCGCCAGAAGATGATTAAAATGAGGCTTTGAAGGCATTTTTACCATAAACAGGAATGAGAAAAACCCTAGACATCCAAAAAACCTAACCCTAGGAGATGAAGCACCAAAATTCATGTGGGCCTTGTTTGGGTAAGTTAGTACATCAACTTCCAGGGGTCGTAACTTTTGCATGTGATCTCCATTTTAGGCGTATGATAGCCCATTGGAAAGGTATCATCGAGGAGATTTATTTTAGGGGCTCAATCATGCCTTTGGCTATCATTGAGAAGCTCGATCCCTAAAAACCTTCATTTAGGCCCTCAAAATGGCCCTGAAAGTTAAAAACTGCTAAAAATAGTAATTTGCCAAAATTGCCAGAAAATTGTTTTGAGCCAGTCGAAAAAGGTGGGTGGCCACCGATATCCACCTGGATCAATCCTCCCTCCTTAGGAAGCAATGGTCTCCAATGCATTGAGTTCCCGGGGGAGAGGGAAAAGAATTTGTTAAATCTGCATCTTGGTGAGCTACTTGCCTTGTTGGAGATGTCGCGTTGCTTAGTTTGTGGAAGTCTATCACGAACCTGTTGAGGTTGAGGCTGCTCAAAAATTTGAGCTACATGAGAGGACGGTGTGCAAAAGGAATCTTTGTGATTTGATGCAACCTTGTCGACCTGCTTCTATTGGATAAAAGGTGCTTGGGGCAAGGCTGTAGTGGTTGTAGTGTCCTTTTGTTCCCCTTTTGAACAGATTGTGAAGAAGTTGAATTTTGCAGTATGAGATACTACCTTGCAGCACTGTTTAGGTGGAACAATAGTCGAAAATACCTTTGGTATTCTGTAGAGATGACCCCCCAAAGTAACAATGACACTACGGGGTCGAGACTCATAAACAGCATGGCGTCTCCATATATATGGTTGGCCCAAGAAGACATCACAGACATCCAATGGGGAAACATCACATAATACCTCATTCTTGAAGGGTTGGATATCGTATGATAATCAAAACTATTGGATGACTTGGAGATCTCATCCTTGGCAAAGCCACCCGATTTTGTATGGTTGCGGGTGTGGTGTTGTCGACAATCCCAACTGTTTGACGACCTCTGTTGAGATGAGGTTCTTCTGGCTTTCGCCATCAACAATAAAATGCAGCGGGGTCCCCTTCACCCACATCTGTGAATGAAAAAGGCACTCCCCCTCTTCAAGATCCGTTGGTTCTTCTGGTTGAATTGTTGCGGTTGTGACAATAGTAGTGGGGTCTGCGTCAATGATCTGTCCTTTACCAGTATTTTCATAATCAGATTATGAATCAAGGTTTGGCTCCTTGTCTTTGATCTCGGCCACTAATGACTATTTTGAGCGACATTCATCGGTGTTGTGCTAGGGGATTTTGTGGAAATCGCACTTTTCGGTGTCCTTCTTTGTCTTCCCATGACCCTTCTTTTCTCATGGCTTGGACTGGTTTTCAGGAAGTTGTTTTTTAGGGCCATTTTTATCATACTTTGGTTGTTGCGGATTTGTAGACCCAGACTCCCATTTGTTCTGGTGCTTAAATTTCTTCTTGATTTTAACAGCATATCGATAAGCAGCACCGAGTGATGAGATGTCCAGAAAATCCATTTCAATTTGGATGTATCTGTGTAGAACCCCACGGTATTTCAAAACCAAATTTCATTCAGAGTCTTTGATACCCAGCTTGGTGTGCAAGGTATGGAAGGTATTGCTGAACTCCGGAACTACTTGGCCCCTCTCTTGTCACAGTGTGGTCCATCTCATGTACTGGTCCTCATAGTTTCCAACAAGGTAATATTGTTCCTTTATCGCATCCACAAAAAAATACCAAGTGGGCTTGGCCCCATATATTCCAGAATCCTCTGTGGAACTTTGCTCCCAGTAAGTTTCCCACCAATTTTTGATGTGGGGGAGAGCTTTAAGGATTGTGAAGGTGATCTTTTCCCTGTCAGAAAAAAGGTGAACAGAGAAATAGTCGTCTAGCAGATTTAACCATTTGTCTAGGGCATCCGCATCTATCTGACCTTCAAATATAGGAATATCAAAATTGACCTGTACCTTAAAAGGTGAGGTGCCTCCAAAGTGGTTGCTTGATGAAGATGCACATGTTGCTATCGACAAGCGTTGAAGGGTGTGAGAAAAATTATCCATCATTTCATACCTCTATCGCGTGAGAGCTTGCTCAAGCAATAGATTGATAGGATCGTCTGCTTCGTCGTTTTTATTTTCTTCCGCCATTGAGAGTTTCTTGGGTGTGCGAGAGCGATTTTCCAAGAGAGAGATAAGATCAAGACCCAACTTTCTATACTTAGACCTCGTCAGGGACATGCACTGAAAAAAATGATTAAGAACAACTTGCTCTGATACCACTGATCTGGATTATTTTCGGCACGAAATGAGAGCGGAGATATAATAAATAAATGCACAGAGATATTGCGGATATCCAATAATATAACAGAAATATATCAGATATGAAACCATAAACACAGAGATACAGTAATACATGATTTCTATTAATGAAATAAATGTAGAGAGACTATAAAAATACAGAGTGAAAGACTCGCTAGAATGGTGATATCTTATCTCTGAGAAGAGATGTGACGACTGCGCTCATTCACCAGAAGATGATTACAATGAGGCTCTGAATGCCTTTTTACCATAAACAGGAATTCCAAAAACCCTAGACATCCAAAAAACCTAAGCCTAGGAGATGAAGCACCAAAAGTCATGTGGGCCCTGTTTGGGTAAGCTAGTACATCAACTTCCCAGGGTCGTAACTTTTGCATGCGATCTTCATTTTAGGCGTATGATAGCCCATTGGAAAGGTATTGTCGAGGAGATTCATTTTGGGGGATCAATACTACCGTTATCTACCATTGAGAATATTTATCCTGAAAAACCCATCATTTAGGCCCTCAAAATGGCCCTGAAAGTTTAAAACTGCTAAAAATAGTAAATTTCCAGAAAACTGTTTTGAGCCAGTCAGAAAAGGTGGGTGGCCACCGATATCCACCTGGATCAGTAAATTTGTATATCATGGAACTGGGAGTGTTGTTTGGAGGACATAGAACAATAGAAGTGCAATGTTGAGTCAGTCAATCCGTAGGTCCGCTTGTCAATTTGTATATCGCGGGATTCTGGGTGTTATTTGTAGGGCACGGAACAATGGATGCCCAATTTTGAGCCCATCTGCCGGAGAACCCGTGATCCAAAATATCACTAGGTATGGAATGCCCAATCTGTACATTCTATATAAAATATCATGTCCATACTTTTCTGCGCTGGAATTATAGATCACGAAATTTTTTAGTGCAACATGTAGACGATGCAACAAGAAGAAGCAGAGTTCAAAACCACCAACCTGGAAACCGTGCCCATAAAATTGGCTGACTATGGAAAGCAACAGCGGTCGGTCAGATTTGTCGTGTGATTATATAGATGGAGATAAAGATATGTCAACCCGCCAACGCTGGAACCCGCGATCATAGAAAGGCGACTAAGTATATAACGACAAAGTGATAATACAAGGGAAAAAGGACCAAGGAGTCCGCAGTCAAATTGTAAATCACGGAAATTTTGAGTGAAATATGTATACCACAGAACAAGAAGCAACAGAATTCGAATGCGCCAACCCAAAACAATGACTAAGAATTGGATATTTTGTGAACCCATGAACAGGAGGATCCAAAATAGGGTCACAAGGTCTCCCCAGAAGACGCGAGGTCCCGACGGTCAAATTGTATCATTCAAAACATTTGAATGCATGATCTGTAACATGGAAGAGGGGATGATGTCGGAACCCGGTAGTCAATTTCTATATTACGGAGGGTTGGATGCAAATTGTTTCATATCACTGTGTGCAGTTGTGACTAGTAAGACCCACTAGTAAGAGCATAACCAATGTATATTAGGAAGGACAAGAAGTTAGTGGGGATGGAAGACAGCGACAGATACTCTGAAACATTTGTGAACCATGGTAGAGTGAAGCTTGCGAGTTCGAGGATTTCGCGATAGAATTGTAGATAGCAGAAGTTTTGAGTGCAAGATGTACATCACATAACAAGAAGCAGAGTTTGAAACCGCCAACTCGGCAACTGCGGCCTTAAAATTGGCTAAGTATGGAAAGCAACAGTGGTCAGTCGGATTTGTCGTTTGATTATATAGATGGAGATAAAGAAATGTCAGCCCGCCAACGCTGGAACCCGCGAGCATAGAAAGGCGACTAATTATATAACCAAAGAGCCATAATACACGGGAAGAAGAAAAGGGAAAAAGGACCAAGGATTCACGATGGAATTGTAGATCACAAAAATTTTGAGTACAAGATGTGAACCCGGTAGTCAATTTGTATATTGCGGAGGGTCGGATGCCAACTGTTTCGTACCATTGTGTTCAGTTATCACTAGTAACAGCACAACCAATCTATATTAGGAACAAGAGGAAGTTAGTGAGGATGGAAGGCAGCCACAGATACTTTGAAACATTTGAATGCATAATTTGTAACACGAAACAGTATCCAAGAGTTGGACATTTCGTGAACCCGACAACAGGAGGATCCAAAACAGACTGACAAGGTCTCTACAGAAAATGTGAGGTCGCAACGTTCAAATTGTATCACTCCGAACATTTGAATCCATAATCTGTAACAGGGAAGAGCAGACGATGTCGGAATCCGGTAGTCAATTTGTATATTGCAAAGGGTGTGATGCCAACTGTTTCGCACCTCTGTGTCCAGTTGTCACTACTAAGAGCTAATTTAGTATTGAAAATAATTTTTTAGATACTTTTAGATACTTTATAGAAATTACCATCCATAAACAGTGGAAATCTCCACCCTGCTAGCCCTGGAATTTGTCTGTCAATTTGTATATCGCGGAACAGGGAGCGTTGTTTGGAGGGCACGGAACAATAGAAGTGCAATGTTGAGTCAGCCAATCTGCAGGTCCGCTTGTCAATTTGTATATCGTGGAATTCTGACTGCTATTTGTAGGGCACGGAACAATGGAGGCCCAATTTTTAGCCCACCCGCCCAAGAACCCGCAATCCAAAATGCGGGACTAAGTATCTTGCAGAAGAACATCTAGTGTTTGATTATTAATGCAAATGCTTTTGAACCCATGTTGAGCTCTCACCAGTTAAGGCATAAATTGTATATCATAGAAGTATCTTTTGTGCAACTGTGTCCAAATGTCACTAGTAAGAGTATTGTTCATGTATATCAAGAAGGAAACCACGACCCGTGAACAGGAGGATCCAAAATAGGGTCACAAGGTCTCCCCAGAAGAGGTGAGGTCCCAACGGTCAAATTGTATCGTTTGGAACATTTGAATGCATAATCTATAACATGGAAGAGGGGATGATGTCGGAACCCGGTAGTCAATTTCTATATTGCGGAGGGCTGGATGCAAACTGTTTCATATTAGTGTGTGCAGTTGTCACTAGTAAGGCTCACTAGTAAGAGCATAACCAATGTATATTAGGAAGGACAAGAAGTTAGTGGCGATGGAAGATAGCGAGAGATACTCTGAAACATTTGTGAACTGTGGTAGAGTGAAGCTTGCGAGTTTGAGGAGTGCACGATAGAATTGTATACCACAAAAGTTTTGAGTGCAATATGTACATTACGGAACAAGAAGAAGTAGAGTTCAAAACCGCCAACCCGGCAACCGCACCCTTAAAATTGGCAAAGTATGGAAAGCAACATCGGTCTGTCGGATTCATCGTGTGATTAATCTGTATCGAACATTTGAATGCATAATCTGTAACACGGAAGAGCGAACGATGTCGGAATCCAATAGAAGTGCAATGTTGAGTCAGCCAGTCCGCAGGTCCGCTTGTCAATTTGTATATCGTCGAATTCTGAGTGCTATTTGTAGTGCACAAAACAATGGAGGCCCAATTTTGACCCCGCCCGCATGAGAACCCGCAATCCCAAATGTGGCTAGGTATGGGTACGCAATCCGTACATGCTCTATGAAATATCATGTTCATACTTTATAGTCCCATAATACAAAAGAAGAAAAAAAGGGAAAAAGGATGGAGGATTCTGCAGTGGAATTATAGATCATGGAAATTTTGAGTGGAATATGCATATCACGGAACAAAAAGCAGCAGAGTTCAATTGCGCCAACTCGGCAACCACGGACATAAAATTCAGTAAGTATGAAAAGAAATAGCGGGTGATGCAATTCACCATGCGAGGTTATAGATGGAGATGAAGATATGTCAACCCGCGAACTTTGGAACCCGTGATCATAGAAACGTGACTAAGTATATAACTAGAAAGCGATAATACACGGGAAGAAGACAAGGGGAAAAGGACTAAGTATGTCGCAGAAAAACATCTAGTGTTTAATTATTAATGCAAATGCTTTTGAACCCATGTTGAGTTCTCACCAGTGAAGGCATAAATTGTAGATCACGGAAGTATCTTTCATGCCACTGTGTTCAGTGGTCACTAGTAAGAGCATTGTTGATGTATATCAGGAAGGATGTGAAGTTGTTGGGGATGGAAGGCAGGAATAGATACTTTGAATGAAATTAATGTATATGAGGAACCCGTGGTGGAATTGTATATCACGGATTTTTTGAGTGGAAGATGTATATAACAGAACGATAAACAGATGGGTTCGTAAGCATTGACCCCATAGCAGTGGCCATAAAATTGTCTAAGTATGGAAAGGAACGGCGGTCAGCCAGATCCATCGTGTGAGGATATAGATGGAGATGAAGACATGTCAGCCCGCCAAATATGGAACCAGATACCATGGAAAGTCGACTAAGTATATATCCAGAAAGCGATAACGAGAAGGAAGAAGAAAAGGCCAGTTCGTATGTGCCAACCCAGCAACCGCGGCCATAAAATTGCCTAGGTATGGAAAGAAACAGCGGTCGGTCGGATTCGTCATGTGAAGATACAGATGGAGATGAAGATATGTCAGCCCGCCAACCCTGTAACTGCTCATCATAGAAATATGACTACGTATAAAACCAGAAAGCCACAATGGACAGGAAAAGGAAAAGGAGAAAAGGGATAAGTATCTCACAGTCGGAAAACCTTTTTTATGTTTATTAATGGCAATGTTTTTGAACCCCTGCAGGGTTCTCACTAGTAAAAGCATAAATTGTAGATCACTGAAGTTGTTTGGCTGCAAGATGTATATGACGGAACAAGGGACATAGGTGCTGGGTACCGCAAACCCAAGGCCTGGTGGCCACATAACTGGCTAAGTATTGGCCAAAGAAAGGTTTGATATCTATTTCAATAGTATTCATACTAATATGTATTAATGGAGAAAGTTTTCATATTTATCTTAATAGTATTCATACTAATATATATTAATGGATTGTTTATGTTTCAAATGCAAATGATATACCAATTTGCAGGATGCTCTTCGGTTCGCAAATTTCGTTGAAACCACGAAGATGTATATAGCACAACAAGAAGCATGAATTTGCATTGTGGCTTCAACGAAATAAACTCCTTATCATCTATTCAATTTGTATTCCTTGCAATGACATGAGCAAACGTTGACTCTCCATAAACATCAATATCTAAATTAAATTAAATGTAATCAAAATTTGGTGTGATTTAAGTAATTAAAACAACTTCAGTTGTTCCTTTATTAATGCAAATATTTTCGAACGTCTGCCAAGTTATCAGTAGTTAAATCATAAATTGCAGATCATGGAAGCTCTTTCGTTGCAAGATGTATATGACGGAATAGGGAACATAGTTGTTTAATACCGCAAACCCAAACATAATTGCCTAAGCTTTGTCGAGGAGGAAGTTTTTTGTATTTTATTCCAATGGTATTGATATTAGTATATATGCACAAATATTATCAAATAGAAGAAGTTGTAATATATCCAACATATTGAACAGCAACATTGCGTCAACACTTGAGCCTCCTTGTTGTAACTCATTAATTCATTCTATTTGATGGACCCGAAGAATCGAAGCACGACGGGTGCTCCAATTTCTTTCTTTAAATACAGAGTTGGCGCCACATAAGTATGGCTTATGAAAAACAATTCTTAAATGTAAAATGTAAGCAATGAACAGAGAAGGCTTTATTTAAATTGAAGTAGTGGGCAGGAGAAAGAAAATCTTGTCATCCATGTTTAACAACACAGGGGAAGAAGGTACAAAATAAAATTAAAACAAATACCAGAGATTGGAAAATACTATTCAAAAATAAACCATAATTATTCTATATTCAAATAAGATGGGTTACAAAATACAGTTGAGGCTATTTGCCACAAAGATTGTGATTTGGCCTACCGCCGACCAATAACAAATATGTACATTGATGAAGCTTCTTGACAGTTTTCTTGACGTTCAAACCCTTTATTCGTAAAAAACGAGTTGAATATCAATTTCAAGTTTTGTACTTAATCAGTGCTACCAACTACATCTATCCCAGTTTTTTGAATAGCCTGTCTCTTCTAGATATGGCCTGCTTGCAATGGTTGGTTATTCAACATTCCATTCTTTGTCAAGTATTAATTTCTCTCTGTCGTCGAAAACTTTGGGTTTAAGGTGCTTTCCTTGCAATGTTCTTGACCCTTGACATCCGAGACAACTTAGAAATGTGATCCAGCTTGATTTCAAAGTGGACGGAGTCGTTTTATGTCACAA
>ML816411.1:0-12953 GCA_009831015.1 Picea engelmannii | reverse complement strand
ATATATATATATATATATATATATTATTGTTATGCAAATTTAAAATGCAGGCAAAAGAAATTACCAGATCCCATAATATTCCACTGTCTGTTAATTTTAATGGGAGATGTCCTCGAGCTTTCCAGTTATCAAAGCCCATCTTTTCCAACCTGTCTGGTCGGTTCTGACTTTTGAAAGCATAATTAATGTATATTGGGAAGGGTGGAAAGTAGCGGGGATGGAGGTGAGAAACAAATGGTTTTAAATTTTTTGAACCCGGAAAATCGTCAACTCGCTAAACTTTCAAAAGTCCACTAAGCATGGAAATCTAGGTAGAATAGACAAACTCATTGCAGGCAGAGGCACGGTTGTGATTTCGAGGAGTGTCGGGTCGAATTCTAGAGCACAGTAGTTCTGGGTAAAATATGTATACACCGAACACGACCTGTGATAGTTCAATAGAACATCCGTGAAGCTGTGTCCATAAAACTGGATAAGTATGCAACCGAATGGCGGTCGATCGGAATGACCACAGAAAGGAGAGAAACTATAGAGCCAGAAATGTAGTTTAGAAGAGGAAAATGAAAGGGAGAGAACAACTATATCACTCACATAGCTAAACCTACTCTCTTAACTATGAACCCATGGCAACACAGAATCCATGGAAAAAGCATCACCAGCTATGAAATATAGTTTCAAGCCGACAAGCTCTGGTTCAACGTGCAAGAGATTCAATTTACATCAACTGCATTTTTTTAGTATGTTATTTTATCTTGATAGTATTCTATGCAGACCCCAATGCAAAAAAATGTAACAAGAGATCCAACTGTGGATGCAGCATCCCAACATTGCAAACCCTAGGCAAAAAGGAAAAACCAGCAAATAACAACCCAGATAAGAAGCACCAAAAGGCCCAACTGCATGCGTAGGACCGGAACCCTACAAAGTCAAATCAAACAACAAGAAACAACATACAGTGAAGAAAGAAGCAAGCAGCGACCACCCCACCAGGAATGACGCAATTCCAATCGCAATTGCAGAAACCCAAATGTGCAAACTGCAACAACACGAACATGCAAGCAAGAACAACAACAACATGCAAATAAGAAATCAGTGGAGATGTAAAAAACAAGCATGAACCAGTGAACCAGCAATGTCACTGAAGCATATAAATTTTAAAAACGGAATAAAATGTATTGTAACAAGCCTGTTAAGTAAGCATTCAACGCTGCCAAGCATGTTAGGTAAACATTTAAGTCTGTCAGAAATTATCTGTAAACATTTAAGAAATAAACGCAATGTGGTAGCTCTCTGATGTATCCCAAAATTATTATATTTTTTGTAACAATAGTTCGAACACCAGAGAATGTATTGGAAGGCCAAACTTTGGATATGCCAGCATATCAAACATTGTCATAAATTTACCTAGCATAAAATGCTAAACCAAACATTCAAATTAATGCTAGCATTAATCCACCTTCGACGAATGCATAACAAAAGACATGATTCAAAAAGACAATATACGATCAAATACTTTGGATATGCCAACATATATAACATTGGGAATAGCAAAGCCAGCAATAAGACCTCCAATCCGTTGTCCAATTAGATCATGACAAATATGGTACTTTTTTATATAAAAATCGATGTTTTCAGTTGCCATGTTCCAACAATAAATAATATGGAAATATTTGTGGTCAAAGGACAAACTAATATGAAGTCAATGATGTATCGATCGCTATAGTCCCTCTATGCCTACGGCAGGGACTAATAACTATAAAATCGATGTTTTCAGTTCCCATGTTCCAACAATATATAATATGGAAATATTTGTGGTAAAAGGACAAACTAATATGAAGTCAACGATGTATCGATTGATATAGTCCCTCTATGCCTACGACAGGGACTAATAACATTTTTATCCAATACTTGTTTATGATAAAAGTAGTTAATACTCAATTAAAATAATTTTTTTATTTATTATTTATTTATAGTAAAAGTCCTTAATACTCAAAAAAAAATAAGAAAATAAATTACAATATTCAAAGTTTTTAATATTTTTAATAAATCTAAATTATTTTCAATTATTAAATATAAATACTATTTTTTATTTTTATAAATTTAATAATCTTAAATTATTTAAAATATAAAATATACAAATTTATATTGCTAATATAAAATATAATATACAATGTAATAAAGTTCTAAGATACTATCATTCAACCATGTCCTTCAAAATTTAAGAGGTGCAGCATTTTCCATTGCACCGGTCACTTACGGCAGGACTATAAAGGTTGGGGAATAGTGGATGATACAGAGGATTCAGAGCTACAAGAGAATTTATACAACTCTTCACCAGAGGTTACCACAAGCGAATTCAGGGCTTTCCTCTTCCCAATGGACGTTACCATCCCTTCCTCACCCCCGGGGAGTCTCATGAGTAAGTTATGTTCTCATTGCCCTGTGTTTTTTTCTACATTAACTTGTATGGAAAAAGAGACTTTGGACGCTTCTGAATGGTTAAAATGGAATACTTATTTTGAGGAGAGGCCCATGGTGGTGGTTGCGTTTGTTGTTGGGCCCGTTGTCGGGAACTCTCTCCGACAGGTGCATAAGGATCCCTTATTTGTATCACAGTAGGACGAAGTCTTCCAGGAAACTTCCAAGAGTCTCGATCCTATAGAGGTCCTAGGTATTGATACTACACACTCTTATGCTCCAGTGGAACCCTACCAACCTTATTCCACCTCCAAGTTTCCCTTAAACCCTTGCAGGAACCCTGCCACACTTTCTGGTTATCGTGAATTGGAGGAAATTGAATCCTCATTAAAAGAGGTTTTAGATTCCCTGATACCTTACCTTCGTGACCCCTCTGCCACTGTCCCTTTACCCATATTTTTGGGGAACCCTTCGTATAAATATTTGTCTCGAGACGGGGAAGCCAGTACTTCTTGACCTGATGATGTAGGTAATGGTCAGGAATTTGCTTGGTCACGTGGCCTAAGTATTGAGTACTCCCCCATTAAAACTCATAGTGCTAGAAAAAAGTGTTCAACCTCTTCCTCCCAACAACCTGTTACTATTTCTCCTTCCACTGATAGTGGGGCACTTAGAGCGATGAAATCCCTTGCACGGGAAAAGTAATGATTTATCTATTCCTAAATATTCGAGGGGTAGGAGGCTCCCTAAAAATGGCCTCTATTCGACGTATGTTAGATAAAAACGTGCTCGGATATCTTATTTTTACAGGAAACTCTGGTCCCAGAACAAAAATCTAGAACCTTCATGTGTAGTCTGTGTCTCTCTTGGGTCACTTGTGTTGTTAAATCAGTGGGGACCTCGGGAGGTCTATTGGTTTCATGGGATCCAAATGTATTTGATTTGGTACCTTACCTCTCTGTTGGTGGCATTTTATTGACAGGAATATGCAATGCTAGAAAGAAGAAGCTTATTTTATTAAACACATATGGCCCTTGCATGGAGAAAGAAATTCTGGAACGATGTAGCGGACAGTGACATTCTCTCACACAAAAATTTGATCATAGCGGGAGATTTGAATTTCACAGTCTCACCTGGAAAAATTTGGGGTGGATCAACACAGGCGGGTCCTCTATCAAAATTTTTCAAATCACTTTTTTAGACCAATCAGTTAATTTATATCCAACCGGATAGAATTGTCCCCTCATGGAGGAACGAGTGCAAAGGGACTAGCTCTATCACCAAACGATTGGATATATTCTACATTTCTGAAGAGCTTCTATCTTGAGTGGGTTTATACCATTCCTGGGTGGAATATCCCTTTGTTTCCGATCATGCTCTGATCCTATTACAACTAGAGATCAGGTCAACTTACAAACCTTATCCGTTCAAACTAAATTCGCAATGGCTTCAATAAAAGGACTACATTTCCCTTGTACAGAAGATCGGGACAAACCCACTGTACCTATCTAAAGGAGGCATGTAGCGTAGAATCATTTGGAAACTAAAGGATCTAAAGAAAAAGACTAAGCTTTGGATCAAGGAAAAGAATAAAAAAAACCTTTTGAGGTTGGAGCTTTTGGAATCGGAGATAAATGAATATCTCATGCATCGGGCCAATAGTGAATTTACCAGGGATATAGAGCAGAATTTAAGTAATTTGGAACATGAACGAAACACCTTACTTAGAGCATAGGAAGAGTTGTGGAGGCAACGCAGCAGGGCTATATGGATTCAAGGAGGTGACCAGAACACAAATTTCTTCCATCAATATGTCAGTTATAGAAGAAACCTCAAACACATATGGGAGATCGTAGATTCCACTGGTCGTTGTCATACCGATCAAGAGAATATAAAAGTTGAGGCTATGAAATATTTCAGTGATTTATTAAAGGCATAGGATCATCAAACAACAATTGAACAATGCAGAGTTGATGGGCTCTTTTCATGTATGGTAAGTGTTGCAGAAGAAACTTCCCTATATCGGCATGTTAACTTAGAAGAATTAAGGGAGGTATTATTCATGTTTAAGAAAGATAAGAGTCATGGGCCCGATGGATAGACTGTGGAATTATTCACTTTCTTTTTTGATCTAGTGGGTGTCGACCTGTTAGAAATGGTTGAGGAATCTAGGATGAAGGGGCGGATAGCATGCGGCCTCAATTCAAATTTTATAGCCCTCATCCCAAAGTCAAATAAGCCAACAAATTTCAATGACTTCAGGCCCATATTTGTCTGCAATCTTGTATACAAGTTAATTTCTAAGATCATATCAAATCGTGTTCGACCGATCCTATCCAGATCCCTCTCAGTTGAACAACTCAGCTTTCTGAAGGGCCGACAAATACAGGATGTCATTGGCACTGCACATGAAGTCCTTCACAGCATTAAAAAGAAGAAATATAACTCAATTATTCTGAAGTTGGATCTTCAAAAGGCATATGATTGTATTGACTGGGATCTACTAAGAATGATCTTATTACAAATTGGATTTGGGGTACATTTCACCAACTGGATAATGAGTTGCGTCTCTACGTCTTCCTTTGTTGTTTTAGTAAATGGGGAAGCTACAAATTTCTTCAGGAGCGGCTGCGGATTACGCCAAGGATTCCTTTTATCCCCTTTGCTATTTATCCTGGTATTGGAAGGTCTTATCTTACTACTTAAAGAAAGAAAAGCGGGAGGGAAGATCTCAGGCATAAGAGTCTCTAGAATGATCAAGATCCTTCATATTTTATTTTTGGATGACATATTAATCATGACAAACACCTCTATCAATGAATGGATAGAAATCGATGGCATCATCAATTTTTTCTGAAAAGCTTCAGGCTTAAGGGTAAATGTACAGAAATCAATTGCACTACATGCAGGATTATCGGAGGCAGACTTGGCACCGTATAGGACTGTTCTTCCATATAAATTTTCAATGATGTCCACAGGGTTTAGATATTTGGGTTTTTACTTGACTACTGGGCCACAAAAAAGTGTTGACTGGAACTGGCTACTATCCAAGATGGAGAAAAAAATAGATCGTTGGTGTAATAGATGGTTAACATTGGGTGGACATTTTATTTTGGTAAAATCGACTCTTGAAAGTATGCATGTTTACTGGATGTCATTGGAAACCATCCCATGCTCTGTATTAAACAAGATCAGAATTATTATGTTCAATTTCCTCTAGAGAGGAAATAAGGACTCTTCATGTTTACATCTTTGCAGATGGGATACTCTAGCTAAACCAAAAATCTATGGAGGTTGGGGGTTCTGCAATATATTTCACTTCAGTAAATCCTTAGCTAAAAATACATTATGGAGGGTTCTAATGGGTGGAGGCATATGGCATGATGTTATAAAAGATAAATATTTTCCATCTACCACGCTTATAAACTGGCTCAGATCGCCGACTTTCATTTCGACCACAGTCTCAAAGATTTGGGGTGGCCTCTTGAAATATACTCACCTGATCACGCAATGGCTTATGGATACCTGGTTCAGGACACCTTGTGGCTATTGGTAGAGACAAGATCCTGGGTTTGGAGGACAAATCCATTCTCTCCCTGGAACTTGTTTCTTTCTTAAGACAGAAAAAAAATATCAGTTCTCTCACAGGCGAGGAACTTAGTTGTACAAGTCAGACACTCGACCAGCTGGTACAGGTCTAGGGACCTTGGCCTTGTGGGTTCGATGGTTGTTGAATGGGAATGTTACCACATGGCTCTCAACAACGCGGGAGTCTCCATATTTGATGGCGATGACACTTTAATATGGACGAGAGGTGACCATTCAGGGTACCTCTCTGCAAAAAATGTTTACTTGGCTCTTATCTCCACTCAGGATTGCATGGGTATTGATGGATGAAGGCACATCATATGGAAATGAGACATCCAACTCAAGATAAAATTATTCACCTGTCTAGCAGCGGAGGGCAAGATTCAAACACGGGATACACTCTGGAAAAAGGGTCGGGAAGGCCCTAGTCAGTGTCCATTATGCAAGAGCTTTGTCAAAGACATAAACCACGTTTTCATTAATTCTATCTTCACAAAATCAATCTGGAAATGATTAAACACTCTCCTAAGTTTTAAGGATGCATGGACAGGTTCAACATTGACAGATTGTTTTAAATCCTGGACAAAGGAGAAATCAAATATATCATACCTCCCGACCCTTACCTGTTGGTATATCTGGTTGGAGAGAAACTCTACGATATTCGAGAATATTTCTCCCTCTGTTATTTCAATAACCATTAAAACTATGGGTTCCCTCAAAAGGAATCTAGTTATACAGAAACCTTTACAAACCCGTACTTGTTCTTATTATCACTAGTCGGGATACACATTAGCTTGTTTTGATGGTGCAGCTCGGGCTAATGGAAAACAATGTGGAGCCAGGGGTATCTTAAAAACAAATGAGTCCACTGTTATTAGACAGTTAACAAATGAGTCCACTATTATTAGATGGTTAATGAATTGCGAGGAGGGCACTAATACCAAAGCTAAACTTATGGGAGTCTGGGAAACATTGACTCTGGCACACCACCTATCTTATCTTAAACTACGGATCCGGGGGGATTCAAAGGTGGTCATAGATTGGCTAAAAAAAAGGCAGATTACAAGCATGTGCTATTGAGGGATGGAAGATCAAAGTGTTGGAATTAATCAAATAATTTCAAGAATTAAGCTTTCAGCATATATACAAGGTACACAACAAGGAGGCGAGCACTTTATCCAAGCAATCGTATCTGGAACCTGAAGGCAACATCACTTTCTACTACTAGAAAAATGGTGTGGAAGGTCCCAGAGAACACATCCATCTGTTCTAAGTGTTGTTATAAATTTTTGACTATGTTTTTTTGGTTCCTTTCTGTTTCAATTCTCCAATGATCGGATGTAGAATGTACAACCAATCTATAATGGCTAAGACTTTTTTTTGCACTCACACAACATTGAGTTTTGGAACTCTGAGCATATATCTCATGTAATATCTAAAATATCTTCATGGACAACAGTCATTTATTGTAGCCCAAGTGCACCAGTTGATGTAAAAAATTATATTCCTAATATAATTGAGAAATTTTCTTTTTGGAAAAAGGGAAGATATTATGGCATTAACATTCAATTTTGTGCGTTAAAAATTTAAGGAAGAAATTGAAGTGTGTTTTCTTTAATTTGTTATTAATGTCTCTTGTTCTTTAATTTGTTGTTAATGTTCCAATTAAAATAGGAATTGAAAGATTACAAAACATTCTTAAATCATGTTTTTGTAGCGGGGCATATCTATTGAGCCAACCACTCTCTGTGGTTTTGAACATGCGGTTTTGAATTCTCGATTGTGAGAGAATATTTTCTACAGCTTTGAGTTGTTCGGTTTTAACAAATAATAATATGTGGTTTTGAGTTAGGCATATTTGTGGTTTTGAGCAAGGAAGTTTATGGTTTTAACAAATAATAATATGTGGTAATATTTAATTATATGTCAAACGATGGAAAAAACATATTGTTTTTCAGGATGAAAAATAATTTAATTATAATTGAAGTCATTCTTAATATAAAAAAAAAGTGCATAAATAATGTGAATATTTTTTTTAGTTTATTCAAAGTTTTTGCCTTATAATTAAGATATTAGTTAGTGCATTGCAATTAATAAAAGGAATATTGAGTACCCGGTATTCATAAAGAGATATTTTTAAAGGCAATCCAAAATAACAATTGTTACTTATTTTCTCTTCTTTTCAGTATGAGAACTACACCACCTATTCCAAAAACTCATCCTCTCAGGGGGAGGCCCCCCAAAGTCACTCTAGAGAGCCTTTACAAATATATGGAATCATCAGAAAAAAGGAGAGAAGAAAGAGATGCCAAACTCCAAATAGAGCTAGAGGAAATGCTTGATAAAAAAATTAGACCCTTCCAAGATACAATTCAAACTATACAGCATAGTTTGGTAGGGTTCAAGAGTCAATTGCAGACAATAAAGGATAGAATTCAAAAAATGGAGAAAAAAAAAACATTCAACCCAAGAAGGAGAGGTTGAAGGAAATCACAACTTGAGAGATAGGATTAAAGAGCTAGAAGCAAAACTAACCAACAATTTGACCCTTGGTAGTCTAGAAAACAAATTGGATATCGAACCCAACAAAGAGGAAATGAATAAGCTAATCGAACTGGACCGTGAGTGTAATAAAAGAGCCTTGAACCTCATAATTTTTGGTATAAAAGAACAACAAGAGGAGGATACACTATCAATAGTAAAAGAAGAATTAAAAAGTAAATCACAAATTGAAACAACTTACCTCGTAGAAGCAAAGAGGCTAGGCAAAAGAATTGATCTTAAAGATAGGTTGATCCATGTCAAAGCAAGTTGTCATGACCATAAATATAGCATACTTAGCAAATCTTTGAGCTTAAAAGGGTCGTGAATATTTATAAATGAAGACCTCATTCCCGAAGGCCAAGATGAATTAAGGAAGGAAGTTCAAAAGGTAAAAGAGGCCAAGAAAAAAGGAAAATGGGCAATAATTATAAATCAAAAAGCTATTGTTAGGGATAGAGACTAGAAGGATAATAGTAAATAGGAATTTGAGACACTCAGGATCCTTTTTTGAAACTGTCGTGGCTTTCCGTGGCACAAAGGTCCTATGATAAGTTGGATCCCAAGTGATATTGATATTATTTTTCTAGTTGAAACTTGGGAGCATGAAGAGTCTAAGATCCCTAACATAGAAGTATTTGTCTTGTGGTCAGCATGGAACAAAAATTCCTACTGTAGAGGGATAGGAGGCATAGCTTGTTATATTAGAAAGAGTATTTCTCCTCACATTCAACTTCATAATATCAACCCTCTCAATCAATACATTTGGAAAGAAATTTCAGACATCAATGCTAAGAAGATGTATATAACAATTTGTTATTTTGCCCTATTAATTCTACTTTTTATAAGAAAAACAATCTAGATAGAAATTGTCCTACAATAATTTGGAACAAGACATTTATAGTTTGAAAAATGCAGTATCCTCCTTCTATGAGACTTTAACTCTAGGACTTCAACTAACCAAGCTACTCTTTTAAGTAATGATTCCAACCATAATCCTTTATGGCTAGATGAGGACCTTGTTTTAGCTAATAGCTACAAAAGAATCTCTGAAGGCCTAACTGAGAATTTGTTTGGTACTGAGTTGGTCAAGCTCTGTAGCTCTCAAGACCTAATTATTTGCAATGGATTAATGAAGTGGCCAAATTCCAACTAGATGATGTGTATTCATGGGCTAGGCAGTAGTGTTGTAGATTATGTGATATCTGATATCCCCATTTCCAACCAAATAGTAACTTTTGACCTTTTAAATGACCATGAACCCGACTCTGTTCATATACCTTTAACCCTAACTCTAAACTTTTCCATACACAAGAGTGCCATTGAAGAGAATTCTAATAACCAAAGGCAGCCGCTCTTTGACAAAAGTAAAGTTGACCTTTTCTTAAAGGATTTAAATAGGGAATTACATCTCCTAGCTTATAAGGACAACATTGACGACCTCTATCATAATTTTGCAACTACCCTTTCCACTTATATTAACAAGTTCTCTTTCGAGGTGTCATGTAAAAAGAATAATAGAACAACCAACCCTTGGTACGATAAAGAATGTAAAATTTCTAGGAAATCCATTAGGGATGCTTATAATGAGTCCTTAAAACTCGATCAGATTAATACCTACAATTCCCTAATTAAAAGGGAAAAAAAGGGATATATCAATAAAAGGCAAGAGCAACTTTCACAATTATCTAAGCTTGATCCTAAGAAGTTCTGAAAGAAAATTCATGTTGTCCCTACAGAGGATGAAGTTTTTTCTTTAGATGACATAGAGTTCGGGGTTAATCACCTTGCAAATGGGAAAGCTAAGGACATTAAAGGCTACTAACTTGTTGATTAGCCATGCAAAGCCTGATAGGGGAATATATCAGTTTGGGTTTTCCCATCAGTGCCCAAGTTTGCTTCGTCATGAAATTGACCTCCGACCCTAAGTCGAGGACCACATAGTCTATCTCATATTCTCCTATCTGAGCATTCAAGTGTAATTCCTTATTTGTCCTTCTCTTCTTACCAATTTGGTGTACTGCCCTATTCAATAGGGGGTCTATCTTTCCTAGCTCATATTGTTTAACCAGATTTTGCAGTTCCTGTATAGCTTTCCCATCTTTAAGCATGTCTATAAACATATATAAGAAACTGACAAGTTTACTTACCTCTTTCCCCCCTCTATGTGAAGCAGACTGATCAAATGCGTGAGGCATTTCATATTCTCTTATTTATCGTTGTGTTTTTGAAGAAGACCCTTGATCTTCTTTGAACTCTTGACTTGCCTCCTCAAAGATTTTTCTTCCTTTCTTTGCATCGAAAATATAGGTCTTTTCTGCAGCTTTTCTTACTCCTGAGTCTTCTGCAATCTTCTCTTTGGTTTCTCTATCCTGTCGCATAGCAACGCCTCCTCTTGTAATAACAGTGACTCTAGGATCAGCTTCGCAAGGTTCTGCTTTGATTAATTGTACTTGTGGGTTCTGCTGAGATCCTCATATTTCTTGAAGTTTAGCCAGCAGCACAGGGCATTCCTCTATGACATACTAGAAGGAGTTACAGTAACTACAGGTTGTGCAAGGATTCTGACAATCCCTTGCTAAATGTCCTGGCTGCGTGTAGTTGTAACAGATTATTTGTCCTCAGCCTCGGCCCATACCTCCTCCTCCTCCTCACCCTATGTATCCATCGTGAGGATTGAATTTTCATCTCCCTGGAGAGTTGTATTGCGGAATGTTTCCTTCTTGTTGTACTTCGCCTTGAATCTTGTATATGTCCCTCGACCTTTCATGCATGAGATCATAAGCTCTACAATCTCGATCATCGTGCCCCACTGATTTACAGAATGTACAATACAAGTTTGTGGGTGTCTGAACATACTTCTGCATGTAGTAGCACTCGCCTGGGCAATGCCTATTTCTGCATACATCGCACCAGAGTAGGTTAACTTGCTTCAAGGGGCTCGATGCCCCTGAGGCCAAATACTCATGAAATAAGGGACAGTGTTCCTTATCATGGCCTTCAGATCTGCATCTTACACACCAGATATCTTCCCTTTTGACTTTTCCCTTATCTTTCTTCATATCCTCGACCTGTAAAGACAAACTAGTCAGATGGCTCATTATCTGGCTAATGCATGAGCTAGATTCTCCCATCGGTGTTGATTCAAGCTTCATGGTGATCTCCAAAGCTTCTTCCTGTGATGCAATCTTTTGTTGCATCAAAGGGACTCTAATGTGTGGTAACAGTGCCGCGATGAACCATTCTTTGTTCTGTTCATCAGGGATCTGAAAATATAATCGGCCTGTTATGGTCTTGAATCTCTAATCGAACTCCTAAATAGGTTATGCTACCTTTTGTTTAATCTCTTTTAGTTCTGTAATACATTGTGACTCCGACTTAGGTTTCTTAAACTCTACAATTAGCGCATTCTTGATCTCATTCAGGGGCTTAGGTTGTGCCAATCCTTGGACAAGTTTCGTGTACCAGCTCAGCGTGCGGTCCCTTAGCGTAGTGTTGAACTGGGTCCTCTTGATGGCTTCGTCGGTGATACTCTTAATATTCCATACGGCTTCACACAGAAACCAATGTTGATATGGATCTTCAGATCCATCTTCTCTAAAGATAGGGAGTCTCATTTCATCTACCATAGAGCTGACTAGGTTCCTTGTCTGAGTAGATGTTGAGCTACTAGTAACAGTGCTCTGAGGACTCTGGTGGTTCTGACTATTCTGACTACTAGGTACTATTGGGACAATAGGAAGATTAACGTTACTTACTTCAGTAGTCTGCGCAGTTCCTGAGGTTTCTGACTCGCTTTGGCGTAGTTCTTTAGCTTCCCCTTCTTCTATTATGGTGGGCTCTGGATGTTCTCTGTCAGTTAGATCTACCTCTTCTCCATAGTTTTGCTTAAACAAGTTCTCAAGGTGACCCCCTCGGAATACTTTCCCACTGCGCATATGTCCTGCTTCTGTGTCACTGTCACTGTCTGAATTTATAAACATTAGCCTTCTCAGATCTAGTTGATCTACTGTATCTTCAGGATGTGGTTTTCATGCAAGAGCATCTTGATTCTCAGCTTCAAAAATTGAAAAAAAATTCCTCTAGGTCCCTTGAAGAAGTATCTCTTAGCCTGACTATATGATTCTCTTCTGTCAACAGCAAATTCAGTGATATACCCTCTAATGGTACTATCAACCTAGTGATCTACATCTATGGATACAGTGTTGTCAACTCTCTTGACTTTCTGGATCAGCACTGGTGTCCAACCCATAGGAGGTCTAGATCTGATCTCGAACTGGGTATCGGCTAACCTAGCCAACCACTCAAACAACTCCTGGTGGATTCCTCCAAAGAAGATCTTGTGAATGTCGGTGAATATGTATCTTTGTAGCCAATCTTCAGCACTCAGTTTAGGGTTCTTGTTC
>ML816410.1:93218-127250 GCA_009831015.1 Picea engelmannii | reverse complement strand
AGCCTAGTAATGGGATCTACCTGAACCAGTACTATGCATGAGTTGTAAGGTTGTGTGGTACCTTGTACATATTGTACAGTCTAGGTTTGTTGTTTTGAAGTTTTTATTCAGTAGAACCTCTTATTTTATGAAGTTTCTATCTATATTGGATTTATCAACTTCTAGATGAGTGTAATTAACATTATATACAAGATCTTGGAGACATTTTTCTTTGACTTTTGTTAGTCGTATCGATCCGTTCTAACATGTATTGACCTTGAAAATGGCATATAGGTTGGATTTTTCCCTACTTGAATTTTTTGCATTACTTGTTTCCTGGTTCATTTGGCCTTAAGATCGACCCCACTAAATTGTGACACTAACCTTCCTCTCTCATCTGTTTGTCGTACTTTATGTGGTAGAGGCTTCCTTCCATGGGAATCCTAGTTAGAGCCTTGTTTTCCATTTGGTTCCCATGCCAAAGTAATTCATAGGAATGGGAGTCCTTTTAGTCCCGCCATGGTTGTGTGTTGAAGCCTCATTATTCTTTGTCTTTTCTGGCTCTTACCCGAGGGACTCCCCATGAGCATAGTTTGTTGTCTTTCAGGCTCGCTTAAACTTTGAAAGAAACATCTAAAGAGAGATTATTTATTGTTTTCGGTCTCATCTAGATTACTTAAGAAAAGAAAACCCCCCAGAGTCTTCTTTAAGCCCTTTTCAGACTCTCTAAATATGAAAATATTGTCGTGTGATCGTATTGCCTTTCATGCTCACCAAACTAAAATTTGAAGGCACATTTGTTCGGAGGTATTTTACCCCTTTTTTGGTCTAGACGGTTAATTTATGAATAAAGGTATGCCTTAGGAGCTTCAATTCACTAGGAGAGTATATTCAGGTGTAAGTTTAACCTTTTTTTAGGCCCGAGGGACTAAATTTTCGAAAAAGGGACGTTCTCCTTGGTTTTGGTTTTGGTTTTTCTCTTTTTCGGACCTTGGAGATTTCTTACGAAAAAGGAACCCCCTCGGAGTCCATAGTTAAGTTCTTTTCAAACTCCCTAAATATTTGGCATAAATTCAACCCTTTTTCCGACCAATAGATTATCTAGTAAAAAGGTATGCCTCGAGAGACTTTTCTCACCGAGAGAGTTCTCCAAAGTTATATTTTTTTCTTTTTCGGGCTAAGGAGACTCAACCTCAAAAAAAGTTGTGAGTCCATAGTTAAGCTCTTTTCAGACTCCTTAAAATTGAAAAGATCACCGAGTGATCTTGTCTCAATCACACTTGTTAAAATGGTATTGAAGAAACGTATTTTTGGTATAAGTTTAACCCTTTTTCGAACTGACTAGACTAATTTCGAAAAAGGAACTCATTGGAGTATTCTTTTAGCATTTTTTCAGAGTCTCTAAAACGTGAAAAAAACACCGAGCTTACCTTCTATGAGCTTGTAAAAATTCACATGGAAGGAGTCTTGTTGTGTCATGTTTAATTGCATTGGGGGTTTCATATTTCCATATTAGTCCTAATGTTGACTCCATGTTTCTCTCAACTTAACCTTTAAATCATTCCTTATACGCAAACCTTGCAACACTTTTTCCCTTGCAATCTAACACCCTGACCCATGGAGGAATTTTCCCCGAGTGTCCTCATCCTACACATGTCTTCTTGCACTGAGCATCAGTATGTTCCATGCGCCTAGAACTAGTTTGCTTGCCTGCTATCCTCCTTTGTAATGTATCATTATTTTATTCTTTTTCAAGCTCGTTAAAAATTTGAAAAAGACAAAAAAATCAAATATTTCAAAAAGAGGGGACGAGATATATCAATCTCCTTTTCAATAGCAATATAGTCTCCCTTGGACAAAGCAAATCCTTTCATTTATTCATCAAACATTGAGATCTAGCATGACCTTAGGAATCTATTCTCTCTACATAGAGTTGTGTCCTCCTCCATTTGGTTACTCTTCCAAACGTATGGAGAGTTTGTGGTGCCTCTTGCATCATATACTTATGTCAATATTATGCTACCTAAGTCTGATCATCTTTTGTGCTTTTGTCCAAGGGAAGTTTTATCCAACCTGAGTTGGACATTCTGCAATTTGTCTCTTGGCTTCCACGAGTCGACCATCTCGTGAGTCCAGTCAAGCTCAAATTCAAAATCGATGAAGTTTTGTGCCTAATTATTGAGATCTTCCATCATTTCTTCGACAACATGTCGAAGACCTCAGGGTAGTGAGTATTACACTCTTATTGTACTCCTACCTGAGTTGTTGAATATCTTGAATTTGTTTCTCGAGCTATCGTGTCCTCATCTCCAGCCACATGTGCTAATACTTCTTGAAGATGCATATTATATTGTACGTGAATATCATCAAATGATTTTGAGATGTAGATCCGATGTGTATTGTTCGTGGCTACACTTTATATAGAAATTTATATGACATGGATCTACGGTGTATTTGATTGGAAACCATGATTAGTTCATTGGGAGCATGGGTATGTCCACCTCAAAGAGATTATTATTATTTTTCAGATGACTCGCTCCCAAACTCTGGTCTCTGGCTCACTCAACTCCATGCCTTCCCACTAGTAAAGATATTGTAATTTATTTTGGTCATCATATGCTCTTTTTACCTCACACATTAGGGGGCATATATTATAGCCCTAAAATTCCCTACCTATGCATACATGGCATTGGCCTTTTTACTTACACAATTTGTCAAATTACTATTGAGGAGCTCTCTTAAAAAACCATTTTTTTTGAGCACGTGCACACCCTGCTGCACTACTTCCCATGTACCCATGCATGTTTCATGCTAGACAACCCACTTACATACGTAGGCTGCATAATAGACAAATCGCATTTACCTCCAAAATTTTCAAAAAATAAAAAGTGGCACGGAATTCAATAGAGTTTACAGGCTATCGAGGGTTTCCCAACCATTTTACCCATTATAGCTCGTCCCCAAACTGAATAACCATATTTTTTTCATATAAAAAGAGGTCTTGGGGTCTCATTCCAACTTTAAGCAAGAGAAAAAAGAAACTCTGCCAAAATACCTTCCCCTTCTAGCCCAATATTTGTATCCCTTTCTGAGATTTGGCCTCAACATTCCCCTTCATCCATTTCTCTTTATACAATCCCTTCCCTTTCTACAAAGAGGTATGTTGATTGTGAGAGGAAACACATGAATGATGCACTTGGAGCAGTAGTAAGAGGATCCTAGACCTGGTTCACAGAGCATTTGTCGATGAGAAGGTTGTAATATTTTAATCTTTAGTTTGAATAAAAGAGTTATTTTCTTGTCCCAATACATTGAGTCTTTATATATTTACTGATTAAATGCATCTATGTTTATATCTGAACATTAACATTGATAAGTAGAGATTTTATATTTGTAGCATTGTTTACTTAAGTGTTCTTGTAGGTCATCTTTGTGAGGATACCCACAGCTTGGGAAGCTACAAAGTTGAAGGAAGTCTACATCGGATGTTGAGGCCTAAGGTACACTTACCAATCTTCCTTCTTCTCTTTTATCTTTCTGCTCACATAGTTTGGGATAGTTAAGGATTAGGATTTTCTTTTAAGGTAAGTCAGTGCTTTACCTATATTCTAACCTAGTATAGTTGATCCATTTTTTTTTATCAGAACGAAGTGAATACATATTATTAAATATTCTTAACACAGAATAACAAAGATACACTAAAACTGGTTTTCTATTCAACAAGGAAATAATATGAAACTTTAAATTGCACCGGAAAACAATCTTGTTGGAATGGTGGCAGCTTATCTCTGAGAATAGATGTGACAGTTGTGCTCATTCAAAAGAACATGATCACAATGAGGCTCTGAAGGCATTTTTACAATAAACATGAATTTCAAAAACCCTAGGCATCCAAAAACCTAACCCTAGGAGATGAAGCACCAAAAGTCATGTGGGCCCCGTTTGGGTAAGTTAGTACATCAACTTTTCAGGGTCATAACTTTTTCATACAATCTCCATTTTAGGTGCACGATATCCTGTTGGAAAGGTCTATCCGAGGACTACACATTTTTTTATTGATTTTGTCTATGGTGAGCCCTAAAAACGCTGATTAGGGCCTCAAGATGGCCCTGCAAGTCAAGGACCCAAAAACTAGGAAAAAAACAACTCCCAAACTCAAAAAATGCCAAAATGAACCAGTTGGAATAGGTGAGAGGCCACTGACATCCATCTGGATCAATCCTCCCCTCTTAGGAATAAATAGTCTCCATTTCATTGAGTTCCCCCATCAGATGAGAAAATTTATGCTGAATTTGGCCCCGAGTGAGCCTGTTTCCTTAATACAGGAGTTGCCCTGCTTTGACAACTCAATAAAGCTGGATCCTTTGATGTTGGGTGCCCTTGATCTATGTGTCCACAATATGATCACTGGATGCATGTTGCATGCAGTCAGGGTTGATCTCTGTTGGTATCAATTGTTATGTTATCTCTGAGGTGTCCAATAATGGTGGGAAATATGGCCGAAGGAGAGCCACGTTGAAGACTGGGTGCAAGCCAAGGAAAGGGGGAATGTTGAGTGCAAAATAGTTGTCACCCACATCCTTGGAGATGGTGCATGGCCCATACCGAAGTGGTTGAAGCTTTCGACGGGGCCCTGTAATGTGTTCTTTCTGCAAGTGCAATCAAACTTTTTCACCCATATGAAACTTATGTGGCATCCGGTGTTGATCATGGCATTTCTTGTACTTGGAATTGGACTTCTATAAAATATCTTGAACCTGCTGGAAGATGTGATGGATCCGCTCAATGAATCGGGTGGCTTTGTCAACTTCTGATGGAGCAGGGGATGAGTCAGTCAAGGTGTTCTCCAGGGGTAGTGCAACATCCATGGGGCCCAATGGTTGGAATCCCAACCCCGCCTAAAAGGGGTTGTGGCCAGTTGAGCTATGGAGGGCTCAGTTGTAGCTATGTTGGACATAGGGAAGACTCTCATCCCATGTGTAGTGGTTCTTGGAATTGTACATGCACAGGATATGTACGATCATCCGATTGATGACCTCAGTTTGGCCATCTGTCTGGGGGTGGAAGGAAGTGGACTTGGTGAGCTTGGTATCCAAAAGTGACCAGAAGCTCGACCAGAATGTGATGAGGAATCAACTATCTCGATATGAGACAATGGTTTGTGGGATCCCAAAGTGTACCTAGACATGTTCAAAGAAGAGCTTGGTAGTGGCCTCTACGGTGATGTTCTTGTTGCAGGCGGCTAGAATTTCCATCTTGGAAAAGCGATCAACAACCACAAAAACACAGTCATTGCCCCTCTTGGTGGACGAAAGGCCCGACATATAGTCCATTGATATGGATTCCCATGGATTTTCAGGAGAAGGAAGAGGGGTATGCATGCCCTATTTCTTAGTGGTTGGTTTCACAATAGCATAGGCGGTGCATGACTTGATATACTTGCTGACATCCTGTCGAAGTTTCGACCAGTAGAAAAGTTTATGTAGCACTGCCACTGTCGTTTTGACGTCAAAGTGTCTTGCCACCTGACTGTAGTGAGATTCCCAAATCAGCTTCGCATGCTCTCTTGATGGAATGCATAGATGGCCTAGACGACACAACAACCCATCTCGAAGATGGAAATTAGCGACCACTGAGTTTGATCCCAACATTTGGTAGTTGGTGGAGAAGTTAGGGTCTCTCTGATAGAGATGGGGCCATCCAGAGGTCTCATGGCTGCAAGAGTCTAGCACCATGGTGAGTGTCGTGACTGGAGTTCAACTGAGGAAACCAACAACTCGGTTGGTACTTCATGTTTTATACTTGATGTTGAGGTGGTACTGTTGTAAGTATGTGGACCACTTCTGATGGTAGTCATTCTGCAATTTTCTTTGGGTCTACATGAACTGTAGTGGCTTTTGATTAGTGTGGATGACTGTCTCCTTCCCCAGAATGTAATTTCTCCACTGGCGGCATGCTTTCACAATGAAGTACATTTATTTTTTGTAAGTAGGGTACTTACGAACAACATATAATAATGTATCACTATGATACGCCACAGGGTGGCCGTGTTGAGTGAGAATGACACCCACAACATAGTTTAAAGCATATGTCTCGATCTCAAAGGGATGTTGCAGGTCCAGTAATGAAAGGACTGGGGATGAGCACAAATTTTTCTTCAAGTCATTGAAGGCTTATTTTTGGGACATGCCCCACACAATGTTTTCCTTACCGCCACCCCTGGTTACTTGGCTGAGGGCCCATGCGATATGAGAGAATTCCAACAAAAACATGTGATAGAAATTGGTGAGGCCCAAGAAGATTTGAAGCTCAGTGAGTGTGGTTGGGGCTGGCCAATCACAAATGACCTAGATATTGGCTGGATCCACATGCACACCATGTTGATCAATGATGCATCCTAAGTAATGGACCTTGTCCATGCCGAAGGAGAATTTTTCCAAGTTTGCATATAGCTTGTGTTGTCTCAGGGTGTGCAGAACCTGTTGAATATGTTGCAAGTGTTCCGAAAAAGTCTTGATGTAGATGAGGATGTCACCTAGATACACCACTACAAAATTACTGGTGAAAGGTTGCAGGATATCATCCATCATCCTCATAAAAGTTGTTGGAGCATTTGTCAAAGCAAAGGTCATGACCAACCATTCAAAAAGAACTTCTTTTGACTTGAAGGCGGTCTTCCATACATCTGTCTATTCTATTGGGACTTGGTGGTAGCCAAACTTCAGATCGATCTTACTTTGGCCCATGTGAGCTGATCAAGGAGGTCATTGATTCGAGGAATCGAGTACCCATTCTGGACTGTGATTTTATTCAGGTCCCAATAATCAATGCAGAGTCGCCAAGTCCCATCTTTCTTCTGCACCAGTATGATTGGGATCCCACAAGGAAATGAGTTGGGACATGTGTTCCCCTTGTGGAGAAGTTCTTCGATCTGCCTCTTGATCTCCTCATTTTCTAGCTGAGAGTGGCGGTAGACCGACCCATTGGGTAGTGGTGCGCCTAGGGTCAGATCGATGCGATGCTTGACCTGGAAGTGCAGAGGTACCCTAGTAGGGATGGAGAAGGTATCTGAGTATTCTTCCACGACCTTATCCACTTTCTTTTGTTGTGTGGAGATATTGGCCATGGAGGCCATGGATGTGGCTGTGATATTTCACTTACTCTGAGAGTGAATCACGAAGAAGAAAAAAATTTCTGTCTAAGAGATGACCTTCATGCATTGCTTGGCAGAGATCAAGGAAATAACACTAGGAGGGACTACCTCGGGTATCCTATACAATTTCCTATTCAAAGTAATAATAACACTACAAGACCTAGACTCATATACAACATGAATTTTACATAAATAAGGTTGGCCCCAAAGAAAATTACAAACTTCGAGAGGAGAAACATCACACAATACCTCATCTTTGAAGGGCTTGATGTCGTACGACAGTCGACACTATTGGTTGATGCGGAGATCACTTCCTTGGTGGAGCCATCCAATGGTGTAGGGTTGCGGGTGTGGCGTTTTTGGCAGGGCCATCCACTTGATGACCTCTGTTGATATGAGGTTCTTCTAGCTACCACTATCAATGATGAAGTGCAGTGAGGTGCCTTTTACCCACATCTATGAATGGAAAAGGCGCTCGCCTTCTTCTGGCTCGTCTAGTTCACCAGGTTGGAGCTTGGTGGTAGAAACATTGGCACTAGGTTCCATGTCAATGATCCATCTTCCCCTTTCTGGTTCTGACTCAAAGTTAGAACCTGCATCTGATTCAGAGGCTTTCACTTCAACCACCAGCGAATGCTTTGAGCGACAATCAATAGTGTTATTCCAAGGGCTCTTATGGAAGTCACACCACTTCTCAGTATCCTTCTTTGTCTTTATGGTGTCCTTATTTGCTTGCGGCTTGGACTGGTTGTCATAATACTATCCATATTTTCTCTGTCCTTTTTTTTTGTAGGTTGTGGCCGCCCTTTCCTAGTTTTTTCTGTGAGGGGTTCCCAGGCCCAAATTGTCATGTCTTTTGTTTGAGCTTTTGCTCGATTTTGACGGCATATCAATAGGTCTCACTCAAGGATGAGATGTCTAGAAATTACATTTCGGTCTAGATGTATCTATGTAGAGCACCGCGATACTTGAGCACCAGATGTCACTCTGAATCTTTGATACCCAACTTCGTGCGTAGGGTATGGAATGTATTTGTGAAATCTGTCACTACTTGGTCTCTTTCTTGTCGCAGTGTGGCCCATTTTCTATACAAGTCATCATAACTTCTGACAGGGTAGTATTGTTTCTTAATAGCATCCCTAAAGGATTCCCAAGTGGCCGCGACTATAAATAATTAAAATGAGGGTTGTGGAGCAGCTATGTTTTTGAAAGGGGATGAAGGCTGAGGGAGATCATGGTTGAAGGGTTAATGGTGAGATTATATGGATGTGGTAGTGGGTGTTGGTAGGAAATGACATATAATTACAATAACAAGCTTAAAATGTTATTTGTATTCTAAATTTACTTTGTCTTCAATAAATTAGAAATATTAGAAATATATTACCTCGAGTTACCTTAGTTTTCTGGAGCCGATAATTACATATTGGAATTGAAGAAGGGATTTGAGCTGCTACAAAAATATCTAGTTAGTTTAAAGATACAAAATGTATCTACATATTTCCAACATCCACTATGCAGTTCCAGTACCAGAGAAGAAGAATGCTACTACTGACGAAGTCTGTTGCTTCCTTTGAAATGTTTGCTAGCTGTAAATTGTTTGTAGTTTTTTTTTCTAACTTGTACAAAACTATGAGATCATCCTTTCCATCATGAAATTATCCAACAAACCTCAACAAAAACATGTTATAGGAATGGAGATCGAGCATGTGAATAGATATATCCTTCTTTTCAACAAGTTTCCTTGTCAACTGTTGACATTCCCTTCTTATTAAAAAACATATAAAGGTTGTTGCACTATACTTTGATCTAGACCACTAACTATATGCAACATTTATTGAAATTTATCGATCTACTATCCTACCCTACTTGAAAAAGGGAACATTTTCTCGAGTGTAGGAGTATTTTCAGTGAATCCATGTGCATAGCATATTTACAAGTAGACTTGTATCCAAGTTTGAAAAATATACCTCAATGGTTGCCTGGACATAAGAGGCCAACTTCTCTTGTGGAGATGATTCTAGGAAGTGTTGAAGGATGCAGGGGTTTTGCGGCCTGATGATGGTTTGGAACCAAACTTCGATGTAATATTTGTTTCCTTGGATATTTTTGTCTGTCAGATCATGAGGCTCTTCTAAGGATTGGTCATCACACTCTGTGATGCATAAGGAATCTGATGATAAATACACCAAAAAATACTCGATCTTTGGCTCTATTATTTTCTCTTCATATGATGTGGTCCATGACTCTTTTAACTATACCATATGCTCACAAGGGCTACTAGAAGAAACTTCTAGATCCTCCTCTTCTGAAATATGTCCATGGATCTCTTATTCCTCCACTACTTCTTGAATTGCATACTCATCCCTAGTAACAACTCTAGAGTGTAGACAAGGATTTGAGAATATCCTTGCAAGAGTATGTCCTCCTTTTCTCAACAAATGCTTGAGAATATTTACATTCTCTGGTCAGTATGCTAATCCATATCTCTCACGTGGATTAGTGTATGGAGTTCTTACAAAACAAAAACAAGAACTTTAAGAAAATAGATGAAATCTTGCACATCACACAAGACAAATTCCAATGCATAGCATGTATTCATACCACTCACGTTACTAGGACCCTGTTGCCACCAAAATGTCTATTTAAATGTGAATCTTTTGCTTTCCATGAATCAATCCAAAATAAGAGTGGAATCAAAACACGGTAAGCACTCTAATCTCTTTAGCACCTTCCTGACAACGACATAAAAAATGTGGGGATATTTATATGTATTAAATTCTTAACATTAAATCATCAACCCGAGGGATTGTAAGCTTCAAGGTGCAAGCACAAGAAATGAAAGATCAGAGCCTATGTTGACCTATCAAAGAAATGTTGACAAATCAAACTACACCATAGAGTTATATCCCTGGACGAGGGTTACTCAAATGTTGTTCTGACACAAACCACAATCTTTCCCAAGGGCTCTTGTGATCACTTAAAAGGAAGATCAAATTATTCCTTCAATATTCAGTGGATTCAACTTATATGGTTAACTAAAAGAAATCTTGAAATTTGTAAGAAACATAAAGGCATATGCCAACCATTCACCATGAATGTTAATTACATTTAATTGGCTCCAAGTACAATCTTTCACTGGATCAGTCCAAGCGTTCTTGTACTTCCAAACACATGTAATTACAACAAAGATATTTGGTTCTGAACAATTGTATCTATGTCTTGAGCTAAATAAAAATACTAATAAGAAAAAGGAAACTAATGAATCTAGAAATGGAAATCAAACTTACTAGCTAACTGAGAATAAATTAACACAATGTGTGCCGAGGAATGGGGATCCTGCCAAACCCAACACATGTTGTGGAAAACTTACAACTAAGTGAGCACTTCATATATAGGTCAGAATATCAACAACTGATTATTATTGAAACAAAATAGAGTTTACAAGTACTCAAGCATGAATTCCACCTCCTCCTTAAAATAATCCTCTTTTACAAAGCTCCCAATACTAACACACCTCCTTTATTCTATGGTTGTTTATATATAGGGAGGAACAATGGAGTGGATTAGAACTAATCCCCTCAAATCAAAAGTTACAAGACATAATTAGTTTACAAGAGATTTGTTTGTTTCATGTTTAATGGATCTTGGTTACAGAAATATCTCAAGATTAGGTTACAAATGATTTTACATGACATAAAAAGGTTTAGAATAGCTTGAGTTGGTGTCCCTTGTTAGTTGGGCACACCCATTCATCTGGAAGATTGGAGAAAATGGTCTCAACTGCAAATATGGGCAAACCCATATTGGAAAACGTTGATATCTTGAAGATACTTTATCATTTCCAGATACCACTCATATATCATCTAAATGGACGCATTCTGCAAAAAAAACCCATGTTTCAGAATTTTGAGATTCTTCTTCGTTTTCTCGGAAATCGTGACTAAAGGTCGTTGATGCTAATTCTGCCACAATTTTGACCACGCACTTGAGGTCCACACATTTGACATGGGTGAGAACTAGTGAAACATAAACCATATTAGAGGTATCGCCAAAAAAAAACCATGTCTTCATTTTGGCCCTGAAGGTACACATATATGCTAAACATGGAGGTCGGGTACTGGAACTGAATTGTTGGTGCATGAACTGAATTGTCAAAAAGATTCATCGACGAGATTAGTATGAATCCTTTCTAAATCATTAAAAACAAAGGAAATTAGAATGATTAACAACATTAAAATTGTTAATCACTTTAACTTCAAAAGTGTGGGTAAATGCGACAATAGGTGTAATAAACAGGTGTAAGGATAAGGTGAAATGGTAAAAAAGGAGACCAAATGATGATGTAAAATATGTCAAATTGGTGAGCCAACAAATTATATAAAATCCATGAATTCCATTTTGTGCAGTATATCATAAATTGATTTTGTCAAGGTGATGCATTATTGTGATAAATCTTACCCCGCCGAAAAGATACGCTCCCCTTTGGACCAATACTCCTATCTTTGGTCCAAATACAAAAGAGAACAAGTGGTTACTACTTTCCCTATATATCTAACTGAATCAATCAAGCAAGAGAGGAGAAGAATGATGTGGCGTACTTGTTGTGATGTTCATCCTCGCTACTCCAATCCTTGGGTTTGATCTCCAAGATCCTCAACACAATTGAAAACCTACAAATATTAGCAAAGGAATGCTTCCTCCTACTCTAGATGATTATATAAAGCAGATCCATCTATGAAGACTGAAATGAAAATAGACAAGAAAATGTAGAAAACATGAACTTGAAGGGAATAAGCCAAGTTGATATTAATTGGAAAGCCAAAGAAGGCACTTACAATACATGATTGACGATGCAACACTTCTCCAAGCTCTCCTCATCCAACCCTTGCATGAATCTTGACATCAAAATGCCAAATTCTTTCCGTAGGATCAAAGGTTTGATACCTCAAATCTCCCTCCTTTTCTTCACCATGGAAATCCCTCTATAGGATTTGGAGGCTTAACCACCATGGAGAATATCACTCACTAGAACCACTAAATTGGGATCTCCAAGAATTTTAGGGAGAAAAGATCTCTCAAGGATACTAGGGAGAAAATATCTCTCGGGGATTTTAAGGATGAAATATCTCTCAAGATCCACCAAATTAGGATTTTGGTTGGAGAAAATATCTCAACCATCCATGAGATTCTCAACTTCTCCTTGATGTTAGGAAACTAAATGTGAGGTGGATTCTCACACTAAATTAATTTCCTTTTTATGAATAATAATGAATAATTCATGTGCGCATAGTATTTTGACCTTCATATGATGTATTTCTCCTCCACACTGACTAGGGATTGTGAAAGTGTTCTTTCATGGTGTCAATGTGTTGTGACACTTATTAAAGTTCATGCGACACTTAGCAAGGTGCATACAATTCTTTTAAAAAGTACATGCAACACTTAGTAAGGTGCAGATGAAACTTTATGATACTTGTGACACTTAGGTGTAAGTTAACAGGTGTGAAACTTAAGTGTGACATTTTGGTGTGTAACAATTGTAAATTGACAAAATAAATTTGGGACAAGCTTCAAAATATCTATGAAGGATATGACAAGGTTAAGAAGGAAAATATACAAACTCATAGATAATAGTTCAAGGGTTTAAAAATGAAATACAAAGAAAATGTTGCATCTGATCTCCTCCTTATGGATGAAAATGTCAACACCATCAAAGGACTTGGTGAAATAGTTGAAGAACTGATGATTGTACAAAAGGTGTTAAGGCCACTCACCCTAAGATTTGATGCCAAAGTTTTTGTTATTGAAGAAACAAAGGATCTTGAGAAAGTTAAAATGGATTAATTGCATGGGATTCTCATTGCATATGAAATGATGACTAGAAAAGAAAATCCATCAAAGAAATAAGCATATTTCAAAACGTAAAAGAAGACAAAGAACAAAGAAAACAAATCAATCGATTGTTCCATCTATGAATCAGACACAAAGGAAGCACATTTTTTGAGAAAACTAAAAAATGGATCTAGAAAATACAAAGGTAAGCTTCCCTTTAAATGCTTTAATTGTGGAAAACTAGTACATTTTGATGTTAAGTGTCCATATGCAAAGGATGAAAGTAGTGATGATGAAGAATACCACAACATAAAGAAAGGGATATAACTTCATCAATACAAAAAGAACCACAAATGGGACAAGCATGAAAAGAACAATAACTCTTATAAGCATAAAAAGAATCTCTACTCAAAAGGGGTTAGTGACTCGTCTGGAAAAAAAACAACAAAATTAGTTTTGATAGTGATAGAGAAGAAACTCTCTTTATGGAAATAGAAGCAAATATTTATGAAGACAAAGGGATAGAAATGATGGACTAGAAAAAAGAGGAAAATGTTGAAACAAATGGGGAAGTGGATCTTGAAGAAGAACTCATGTGTTCCTTAAGCGAAATAAATAAGCTTAGGAAAAATAATTTAAAATTAAATGAGCAATTGCATAAAAGAAGATGATCGTGCCTCAAAATCCAAAATGTCACAAAGCTTTGAAGAAACAAAAAATACTATCATGAATCTAAAGTTTCAATTATACGAGGAAAGAAGGATAGGAGAAGTGGTGAGAATCCAACTAAATGAAAAGGAAGAAAACTACAAAAAGATAGAATATGAAATTGTTTTCTTAAAAAAGGAACTGGAGAAAACAACTATTAAGTTGAATAGAAGCTTGAATTTTGTAAAGAGTACTGAAAATTTAGATGCTATCATCAATTGTTAAAGGTATCCATTCATTATGACTGGTCTTGGTTATGATAAGAGTCAGATGACCACCAAAGAATATTCAAAATCTACAGAGCCACCGAACAAAGTAAATGAAGGACAATCTAAAATCTATGTTGATGTATTCAAAATATACATGAATCATGAAGACATTAGGAAGAAAGAAAATGATGTTCTGTAGAAAACTGACATTCCTTCCAAAGACAACAAGGACATATTTAGAAGATATTTTCCACCAAGGTGGTCTTGCACAACTCGCTTCAAAAAGAACACTACATGTATTTGGTCCCCATTGTTGAGCAAGATGGCATATACCAGAGGAGAAATTGAAAATAATGGACATGGTATCATTGTTCTTATTACCCCTAATATGAAGTCACCAAGAACATGTATTGGAAATGATGTTTTTGTTGCCTCCCTACCTAAACTCGGTCTTTCTACAACCAAGGAAGTTTTATTTGTTGTAGGTGCAGTTCTGACTGGTTTTCTAGAAGAGAAACCTATTGTTGATTGTGTTGAATAGATTGATGATTTGCATGTTCCTCACATTCCATAATTTTAGTATGTTGTCATAAATGAAATTGTTGTTGATATGTTGGGTTGTTGTACTCTTGTAAGTGAACCTGACCCCGAGCCTACTTCCTCTTATAAGATAGCACACAAATATGTGCCCCATTATCATCCTCACAATAGAAATTGAAGGAATACCAATCATGCTTTCAGATCTTTGTATAAGAGACATGAAAGATAAAATGGTGGATCAATGTCAACTACCAGGATAGATTTTGGTTGGATTGATGGATGGTTGTGGAATCATTTGAAAAAAAATATTAGGACTTCATATCGTTATGTATAATCAACTGTATAGTCGTGCAATGTTCCTTCTCTTACTTACATATGGTTTCCTTGGAAGTGGTCTATCGAGGATCAACCCGACATGGCAGTAGACTAGAGTTTCGACTGAGTATTCGTTGACTGAGTTTCAACTAGGTTATCTTTCATATGGAATTTTTGATGATAATTTTTGTTGCTACTTATTGATCCCTCAAAGGGGGGAATAATTGAAGTTGTTCATATGTGAACCTAACTGATGTATTCTTGTTGACTTGAATATTTCTTGTTGAATCAAGTTGGATTTGTTGAGATCGATTGAACCATGTTCGACTATTTTTGGAGATGTAATATTGCTTATGTTGGATACAAAGACTGACTGGATTGACATAAATTTATAATCTTGCGTTGTTGGTAACAGTGTTCAAGCTTATTTAGGAGTGATGCTTTATCGTGTTTGATCCATTTTTGCAATCATAACAAATTAAGGGACATGAAATTGGGAGTAATATTCATCAAATCTAGTCACTAAATGCTTAGGGAGAAGCACAATCTCAAGGGGAGCATCCCTTTTCCATTGATGTCAAAGGGGGAGAGTTGCAGACAAGGGGGAAATTCTTTATATGCCATATGGACTATGTGTTTCGCTGTAGGATTGCCATCAATGACAAAGGGGGAGATCGGTGGAATTATTTTCATTGATGTCAAAGGATTAATGTTGTCATTAATAACATATTACAACTTTACAAATATACACAACATTTCCAAGGTTTATTTATATATAGGTTTACAAGTATATTAAAAAAGGGGTAAACATGAAATGGTGGTTTCAAACCCATGGGTTTGGAATCCCGTGGTATTCTTCCATGTATTTTCCCATGATATTTGCCCACGATATTTGAGGGAATTACCACCTCCAAAGGGGTAGTCGACTGAAGCAATAAAACCAAGAACCCTAAGAATGGGGACTAAAAGGACATGCCATGATCTTCCACATGAGGGGATATGGGTAACCTATAACCAATAGTTATACATCAAAATCAACCCATCATGGCCACATACAAAGAAATAATCAAACTTTGGGTACATTAGAGTGGTCACATCTCATGAAAAATGTAGGACACTGCAGAGAATCTAGGGTGTAACATTGCCCATGTTAACCATGGTTGACTATGGTTGGCCATGGTTGACTATGGTTGGCCATGGTTGACTATAATTTCCCATGGTTTCCTATGTTTGACCATCATTGACTATGGTTTCCTATGTTTTACCATCGTTGGCTATGGTTGCCAATGTTTGACCATGGTTGACTATGATTGACCATGGTTAACTATGATTGACCATGGTTGATTATGTTTGACCATGTGAGACCATGTTTGACTATGGTAGACCATGTTTGAGAATGCTGACTATGGTTGACCATGTTTTACCACATTTGACAATGTAGATGATGGTCAACTATGGAAGACCATGTAGACCATGGTTGAATATGGTTGACAATGATTTTCTGCATTTAATTTTAGTTAAATATGATAGACTATGGTTAACCATGTCAACTTTAGTTGACCAGAGCTAAGTTCAACTAACTATGAAAGACTATAGTTGACTAAGTTTGACTATAGTTGTTTATGGTTCACTATGGTTGGAGATTGTTGACGATGGTTCACCATGGCTGAGTACGGTTAAATATGTTGACCATGATGATAATGGGTGTGCATGATTGTCTATGGTTGAATATAGTTGACTATGGTTGACTTGGGTTTACTATTTTCAACATATGAATGACTATGGGTCAATAGCATGTTGGAATACTGAGAAGGGGGGGTGAATCAGTATGAGCACTTTTACCACTTTTAACCACAATATATGAACTTCAATTCTATTAGTAATATATCATCAATGTATCATCTATGATTGTATTCAATATACCATGAGCATATAAACATGAGTAGCATCACATTAAAAACACCACATCAAATACATAGTACACCATAATTTACATAGAAACCAAAATGGGAGAAAACCACTAAATTATTTCTTATATATTTTCAAGAATACATTGATTGGAAGCACCAAATTCCCAATTCTCTAGTTACAACTGGAAGGAGGTTACAACCCCTATTTACAGGATCCAACCTGAAGGAAGCTACAACTCCCTGAAGTCTCTGGCTCCAACAAGAAGGAGTCTACAACCCCCTAATTCTCCTGCTCCAACCTAAATGAAGATCCAACTCCCTGTTTTCTCCGACACCAACTGGAAGGAGGCTACAACCCCCTTTCCTTTCCACGTACTACCACCCTTAAATATAAGTGTATAACAAATGTCACTACCACAATCACTTCCACTGCAACTCTCACTTTCACTATCACTGTAATTGTCTCTATCAAACCAACCTATAACTTGTCAACCTATCCTTGTATCCAACCTATCACTATCACCAACCTGTGATTATCATCCTGTCACTATATCCAACCTTTCACTCTCAACCTGACATTGATCAACCTATCCAACCTATCACTGTCATCGATACTCAACCATATCCTCTCACATGGATCATATACCAAGGACACCTCTCAACTAGATCTCCAACATCACCAACACATGCCTCTACCAAGCATGTACCAAGATCACCAACATACCATCACAAGATATGTGTCTCAACCATGTACCAAACCATCAAACATTACCATACCAAGCATCAACTGTGTACCACAACTTGTACCACAAAAGTGCATCAACCATGCACCAACACCTGTACAACATCAAGTACATTAACCATGCACCAACACCTGTACAACATCAAGTGCATCAACCATGCACCAACACATGTACCTCAACCATCAACTATGTACATCAACATCTGTACCATACCATGTACCAACAATGTATCTCAACCATAAACCATATCACTCAATCTTTCCATACACCATATACCATAGAATATACCAAGAAAGTAATATCAATGGTGTACCTCAACCAAGTACCAACATCACCAAGAGAGGTATCTAATACATGTGTTACCATATACCAAGTGTATTCCTCAATAATGTTTCAATATCAATAATAGGCCTTTAATATAACAACCACAAACCATGTTCCAATGCTTCAAGAGTATACCAAGAAAAAACCTCAAGCATGTAGCATAGAATCATCAACATGTAGTCAAACCAAATACTAAACAGACAAGAGTGTACTACTAATAATGTATCATATCATGCCTAATATGTACCATGCACCATCAGTACCATGACATGCCTCAAGTATGTATCATACCATTACCAAGCATAATCCTCAAAACTAACACATGAACATACATGTAACCTATAGTTGACCTAATGTACTATAATACTAACATATAACTCGTCCACATTCTTCAATAGCCCGGTACCAACATCTGTACCAAATTTCCCTTAGCCTCATAGGACTAAAACTCCCTATCACGTAGGGCCTTGTGTGACATTCCCTAGGAAACCTGTGGCGATGCCTCGCGGGACACTAGTTGTATGACCCGTGGGGATTAACCAATTAGGGATTCTATAGAAAAACCCTAACTCTCCTCTATAATCCTGAAACTCCCACACTTCTCTCTTGTCACTACCTTGGATTTCACTGTCACAAACTAGCCAAAAGATCACTTGCTCAAAAGATAGATATTCAATAAATGTGTATATAAATGTACTTATGAGAGACTCCTTGAGGTGTATTTCTAATTTGTCTAGGTAACCTATTTCCTTATTCTTAGGGATTCTTGACTTTCTTGTTACAACCACTTTACCTTTTCATTAATTGACTTGTAACCAATTAGGGTCTTCTTGACCATTCTTTGGGGCTTCTAACTTCACAAGGCCATAACTCTTCAACCGTGAGGAACCACGTAGTGTGCCACCTATCATAAGAAATGGCACGACGAGGAATATCCATCTATGAGTGTGCTGCCTACATTTTCATTGTCCTTCATGTTTTTATTCCTAAAACAACTTTGGGTCTGATAAAAACACCCCCAGGGCTTCATGTAGACTTCATCAAATGTACCCAACACATCTACTGAAATCAACCACTCTTGTTGACATCAGTGACAACTAAATCACCATAAATATTGATCATAACTCTGGGGTATCTTGAACACTTTGAGGGTTGACATCAATGAAAACCAATTGTCCAACAATATCCCCCTTTGGAATTTATGGCAACACCAACAATTATGGAAACACTCATACTCCAATACTCATGCTCCCCCTGTGACCATTGCTCCTCGTCAATGTTTCTCTCTCTCCCCCTTTGACATCAATGGAAAAGGGTATCTATCCTTGGGGATTCTCCCCCTATCTTCATGATTCTATTCTTTCTCTACACATGTTTCTCTCATCATGTTTCTCTTCTCTTTTGATAACAGATAGTGACTCCCCCTGAAAGTATACTTTCTCTAAATGATATTTCTCTTCTAAGATTTCTCTTTCTCTCTCTTTGTCATTATGGGAAAAAGGATGACTCCCCATGTCGGTATCTCTCTCCCTGTCTGCATGCTTATGATATTTCTTTCTTGATCTCTTCCTTTGACAACTTCTCTCTCTTTGACTTCTCTACAAGATGTAGAACAATATGGGACTTCATGCATACTCCTCCTTTCCTTTCTTTCAGTGCTTCTTGTCCATTGGTTTTTCCTCTTGTATTTCTTTGACATATATAAAAAAACATTCAAAATTTATTAACTTCAAATCTTCATGGCCTGTTATGTTCATTTTTTAGATGTCAATGACCATACTATTCAACAAATTCCCTCTAATGATATAGCTTCTATTGAAGGTTTCTCTTTGCTTGTTTTGTTATGCCCTTCACGACTTTTCTTCTTGTGACAAATTGATTCCACTGATTCCAAATGTAAATATGATTTGTCATATATCTTTCTAGACCTGCTAATGATCTCATAAATACATCTTTGTCCATATGTCATAGGTTTTCCATAACTTTGTTACTCAACTATTCATAATGTTGACCCAACTTTCATTGTACTATCATGAAAGATTATCTATTGTAATTGATCATTACATATTTTTGTTTCTCAAACTGAATCAAATATGTCCACTAATCTGTAATAAATCCTTGAACCTGTAATGAATATATCCCTACCTAGAAAGTGTGTCAATGATATTCCTCAGATATCTGCATGGGAACATTGCTTCTTAATCGATCAATCTGTCATTATGTACTTCTGTTATCTGACTGCTCTGAATCTATCTCTGCAAACACTTCAAATTGCTCAAAGGATGGTTTTCTGATCTGTAGTCTCTACTGCATAGACTCCCCCTCTTTAATATTATTATTGAAGGGGGTCTCCAATCCGGATGGCTTAGAACAATTGAGGAATCTTCCCTAATGCGGAGTAGTGTTCCTGATCTTCATCTGTAGACTTAATATCTCTCTGAAATCTGACTTCTTCCTTTTTACCTGTGGATTCATTACAATATTGCACTACAATTCCCGATATTACAATATCTTGGACATATTCTTTATTCACCTTCTCTTCTTTTCTTTCTCGCACTACTACAATTCCTGCGATCTCGGGAACCTGTTCTTTATTCACCCGTTCTTCTTATATTTTTATTTTCCAAACCGTCATGTATATGACATCAATTTTTTTATTTCATGGAAAGCTCTATCATGCTTCCACAATTCTGAGCTATGTGACCATAATTGTGGAATTTGTAATATTCAATGTTATGTAGAGACACATAAGCATTTCTTGCTTGAACATTTATTCCATAATCCCTGCACTATATATATTTATGTCCAAAGTTAGTACAATTAAAACAATGACCATAAAATAAATTTACATACCTCAAAGTGAATGATCTTCTGTGTGGTGTAGTCCTTCTAAATTACTGGCTTGGATGATCATGATATTCTCCTCTGTTGATCCCTTCATCATGGTTGAATTTTATTTGTTGCTTGAATGTGGAAGGTCTTGTTGAAGATGTATCTTTATTACACTTATTCTTATTTGATTCTTGATGACCATGATTCCTTCCTTTGAGTACTTCTGCATAACTCTTACTGTTTTATTCATTCTTCCTTTCTAGCAACCTAGAGTGCTTCTCTTCAACTTTCTTTATTGATGATGTGGATGTTTCTCTTGTTTCAATGTTCTTGCTGAGATTGACAATTTTAACCCTCAATGTGAGAACTTATTTTTCAATCTTTTCAACCTCTTCTTCTTTCTTCATCATCTGAATCTTCATGACTTCTTCTGTTCTCTTTCATTTCTCAATTTGAATCTTCAAGGAGATGATTTATTCTTCAAGTTTTCTTTCTTGTTGATTGAATTTTACTTCAAGCTGGTTTAAATCGTCATATATTTCCTTGAGATGATCTATCAAAATCTTCTCCTTCTTCTCTGCTTCCTTTCTTTGTGCTACTATTTCAGTTTCCAAACACTACTTCTCTTCCATCTGACTTTTGCATGTTTTTTCAATCCTTCTGGCTTCTTCCATCTGAGATTTTAAATTCACAATGACATGTTGGGATTCTTCGGAACTTTCTTGAGAATTCTTCTTGACTAATTGTTCCTCAAGAGACTTGTTTTTCTTCCTTTCTTTTTTTCCAATTTGTCTAAAGAACTGATTAATTTTGCTTCAGGGCCTACTATGTCTTCTTCACAATATTCTTCTTCTAAATCTATCTGACATGATGAGCATATTTCTTCTTGTTTTGTTCTTGCATATTCTTTTGAACTCTCTGGATTTGTGATGGGAGACTCCTCAAAGTAGAGATTATGTAGCTTATCCCAAAGTTCTTTAGTTTATGAATGTTTTCCTACTTTGTCTTTTATTGAATCAGGTAATCCTTCCAAGATCAAATCCATTGCTATTTTGTTGTTCTTTTTCAATTTCTTCTTGGTTGCAGTCTTTGGAGGTTTCTTTGTAGTGGTGTATCCTGTAACAACTGATTGCAAAACATCATATCCTTGTTTCTGTAAAAAAAAAATCATCCTGATAAAAAAACCCACATTTCATACTTTCGACCATTCTTACCATTCAAGTGAGGGATTCCATTTTTATACAAACCGTTTCTCTCCATGATCTACCTTTCCTGAAGGAAACCACTCCGATACCAATTGTTGGAATACTGAGAGGGGAGGGGGGTGAATCAGTATGAGCACTTTTACCACTTTTAACCACAATATACAAACTTCAACTCTATCAATAGTATATCATCAATGTGTCATCAATGATTGTATTCAATATATCGTGAGCATATAAACATGAGAAACATCACATCAAATACACAGTACACTATAATTTACATGGAAATCCAAATGGGAGAAAACCACATAATTATTTTTTATATATTGTTCATTAGAATCACAAACTTCCCAATTCTCCAACTACAATTGGAAGGAGGCTACAACCCCCTATTTAAAGGATCCAACCTGAAAGAATCTACAACTCCCTGAATTTTCTGGATCCAACCAAAAGGAGGCTACAAACCCTTGATTCTCAAACTCAAACCCAAAGGAAGCTCAAACTCCCTATTTTCTATGATACCAACCAGAAGGAGGCTACAAACCCCTTTCATTTCCCTGTGTTGTCTCTCTGAAATATAAGTGTAGACCAACTGTCACTACCAAAATCACTGCTACTTCCACTGCCACTGTCACTGTCACTATCATTGCCACTATCTTTGTCACATCAACTTGTAACCTATCAACATGTCATTGCATCCAACCTGTCACTGTCACCAACTTATCACTGTCAATATGTCATTGTATCCAACCTGTCACTGTCACCAACCTGTCATTGTATCCAACCTATCATTGTCAACCTATCACATCAACTTGTCACTGATCAACCTGTCCAACCTGTCACTATCACCGATACTCAACTAGATCCTCTCACATGGATCATATACCAAGGAAACCTCTCAACTGGATTTCCAACATCACCAGCACATGCCTCTACTAAGAATGTACCAAGATCACCAACATACCATCACAAGATATGTGTCTCAACCATGTACCAAAGCATTTACCAAAACATCAACCTGTACCATACTTGTACGACAACTTGTACCACAAAAAGTGCATCAACAATGTGCCAACACATGTATAATATCAATTGCATCAACCATGCACCAACACATGTACTATGTACCTCAACAATCAACTATGTACATCAACACCTGTACCATACTATGTACCAACAATGTATCTCAACCATATACCATATCACTCAATCATTCCATACACCATATACCATAGGATATAGCAAGCAAGTACTATCAATGGTGTACCTCAACCAAGTACCAACATCACCAAGAGAGGTATCTCATACATGTGCTGCCATATACTAAGTGTATTCCTAAACAATGTATCAATATCAATGATAGGCCTTTAACATAACAACCATACACCATGTTCCATACCAAGAACAAACCTCAAGCATGTACCATAACATCATCAACACGTAGTCAAACCAGATACCAAACAACGAAGATTGGACTACTAACAATGTATCATATCATGTTCAAGATGTGGCAGGCACCATCACTACATGACATGCCTCAAGCATGTATCATACCATAACCAAGCATAAGCCTCAAAACTAACACATGAGCATACCTGTTAGTTATAGCTTACCTGTTGTACCGAAATACTGACATATAACTCTTCCAGAAACTTCAACAACCTAGTACTAACATCTGTACCAAATTTTTCTTAGCCTCGCAGGACTAAGACTCCCTATCGCAAGGGGCCTCTCATGAAGTGCCCTAGGAAACTCGCAGGGATGCCTCGTAGGACACTAGTTGTCAAACCCACAAGGATCAACCAATTAGGGTTTTTTTTTTTAAACCCTAACTCTCCTCTGTAATCCTGAAACTCCCGCACTTCTCTCTTGTTGTTGCCTCATATTTCACCGTCACAAACTATCCAAAATATCACTTTCTCACAAGATAGATATTCAATGAATGTGTATATGAATGTACTTATGAACAACTCCTTGAGGTGTATTTATACATTTTCTACATAACCTCTTTTCTTATTCTTAGGGATTCTTGACTTTCTTGATACAAGCACTTTACCCTTTCATTAATTGACTTGTAACAAATTAGGGGGATCTTGACCATTCTTCAAGGCTTCCAACTTCACAAGGCCATAACTCCTCAATCGTGAGGAACCACGTGGTGTATCACCTATCACCAGAAACAACACGATGAGGAATATCTATCTATGAGTGTGTTACCTGCATTTGAACTTTCATTCATGTCCTTATTCCTCAAACAAATTTGGGTCTCATGACCACACCTCCGGGCCTTCGTGTAGACTTCATAAAATGCACCCAACACATCTGCAGACATCAACTACTCTTGTTTAAATCAATGACAACTAACTCATGATCAATATCGATCACAACTCTGGGGTATCTCGAATGCTCTGAGGGTTAACATTAATGACAACCAACTGTCCAACATATGGTTGACTATATTTGACCATGTTGATGATGGTTGACCACATTTGACCATCTTTGACCCTTTAGACTATGTATGACCACATTTTACCATGGTTTGCTATGGTTTCCCATGAAATACTATAGTTTACCATGGTCGTGAACATTTGACAATGGTGACCCTATTTCCCATGTTGACCATGGTTGATTATGTTGATCATGGTTGACTATGATTGCACATGGTTTCTTATGTTGATCATGGTTGACTATGGTTTCCCATGGTTACCAATGATTGACCATGGTTAACTATGGTTGAGTATGGTTGATTAGGATAGACCATGGTTAATGTTTGACCATTTTCAGTATGGTTCACCACATTTGACCATGTAGACTGTGTATGACCATGTTTGACTATGGTTGATAATGGTTTCCCATGAAAGCTTATAGTTGACTATGGTTGAGAACGTTTGACAATGGTGACCATGTTAACTACAGTTGATTGTGATTGGCCATGGTTGACTACGATTTCCCATAGTTTTGTATGTTTGACCATGGTTTACTATGGTTTCCAGTGGTTTCTTATGTTTGACCATGGTTGAATGTGGTCAACTATGTATGACTACGATTGATTATGGTTGACTATGGGAGACCATGCTCTACTATGGTTGACCATGTTTTCTCATGTTAATTATGGTTGACCATGTTTGACCATGATCGACTATGGAAGACCATGGTTGAATATGGTTGACCATGATTGTCCATGTTTAACTATATTTGACTATGATAGAGTATGGTTGATCATGCATTAGTTTACCATGGCTAAGTGTAGTTGACTATGAAAGACTATAACTGACTATGTTTTACTATAGTTTTTTACGATTGACTATGTTTAGCCATTATTGATGATGGTTCACCACAATTGATTTTGATTGAATATGTTGACCCTATTAACCATGTTGAGAATGGGTGACCATGGTTGAATTTGGTTGACCATGGTTGACTATACTAAACTCTAGTTTACTATGGTTGAATATGGTGAAATTATGGTTGACTTTGGTTTACTATGCTCAACATATATATGAATATGGGTCAATATGGTTGACAAAATTTGACCATGTAGACTATGTATGATCATGTTTGACCATGGTTGATAATGGTTGCCTATGGTTTCCCATGAAAGGATATAGTTGACTATAGTTGAGAACATTTTACAATGGTGACCATGTTGCCCATATTAACCATGGTTAACTATGGTTGACCATGGTTGACTATGATTTCCCATGGTAACCTATTCTTGACCATGGTTGACTATGGTTTCCCATGGTTACCTATGTTTGACCATGGTTGAGTATGGTTGACGATGGTCAACTATGGAAGACCATGTTGACCATGGGTGACTATGGTAGACCATGGTTGACTATATATGATCATGGTAGATTATGGTTGACCATGTTTGACTAAAGTTGAGCAGGTTTGATGATGTGGACTATGGTTGATAATGTAGACTATGTATGAGTATATTTGACCATGTTTGACCATGATTTCCTATGGTTTCCCATGAAAGGATGTAGTTGATTATGGTTGACCATGCTTGATAATGTTTGACAATGGTGACCATGTTTACCATATTGACCATGGTAGACTATGGTTGACCATGGTTGAATATGGTTTCCCATGGTTTCTTATGGTTGAATAAAGCTTATGGTTGACTATGGATGATCCGGATTATTTTCAGCACGAAATGAGAGCGGAGATATAATAAAGAAATGCATAGAGATATCGCATATATTCAATAATATAACATAAATGTATTAGATATGCAACCATAAACACAGATATACAGTAATACACGATTTCTATTAATGAAAGAAATGTACAGAGACTGTAAAATACAGAGTGAAAGACTCGCTAGAATGGTGGCAGCTTATCTCTGAGAAGAGATGTGACGGCTACTTGCATTCGCAAGAAGATGATTACAATGAGGCTCGGAAGGCCTTTTTACAATAGACGGGAATGCCAAAAGTCCTAGAAATCCAAAAACCTAACCCTAGGAGATGAAGCGCCAAAAGTCATGTGGGCCCCGTTTGGGTAAGTTAGTACATCAACTTCCCGGGGTCGTAACTTTTGCATACGATCTTCGTTTTAGGAGTGTGATAGCTCATTGGAAAGGTATCGTCGAGGAGATTCATTTTGGGGGCTCAATCTACCTTAGACTATCATTGAGAACATAGATCTCAAAAAACCTTCATTTAGGCCCTCAAAATGGCCCTAGAAGTTAAAACCTGCTAAAAATAGTAAATTGCCAAAATTGCCAGAAAGTTGTTTTGAGCCAGTTGGAAAAGGTGGGTGGCCACCGATATCCACCTGGATCAATCCTCCCTCCTTAGGAAGCAATGGTCTCCATTGCGTTGAGTTCCCAGGGGAGAAGGAAAAACGTCTGTTGAATCTGCATCTTGGTGAGCTGCTTGTCTTGATGGAGACGTCGCGCTGCTCAGTTTGTGGAAGTCTGTCACGAACCTTTTGAGGTTGAGGCTATTCAAAAATTCGGGCTATATGAGAAGACGGTGTGCAGAAGGAATCTTTGTGCTTTGTTGCAACCTCGTCGACCTGTTTCTATTGGATGGAAGGTGCTTGGGGCAAGGCTGTAGTGGTTGCAGTGTCCTGTTCTCCTTTTGAACAGATTGTGAAGAAACTAAATTTTGCAGTATGAGATACTACCTTGCGAAACTTTTTAGGTGGAACAATAGTGGGAACTACCTCTGGTATTCTGTAGAGATGACCCCCCAAAGTGACAATAACACTACGAGGTCGAGACTCATAAATAGCATGGCGCTTACACATATATGGTTGGCCCAAGAGAACATCACAGACATCTAGTGGGGCAACATCACATAATACCTCATCCTTGAAAGGTTGGATGCCATATGACAATCGACATTGCTGGTTGACACGAAGATCTCGTCCTTGGCGAAGCCACCCGATGTTGTATGGATGCGGGTGTGGTGTTGTTGACAATCCCAACTGTTTGACAACCTCTGCTAAGATGAGGTTCTTTTGGCTTCCGCTATGAACAATAAAATGCAGCGGGGTCCCCTTCACCCACATCTGTGAATGAAAAAGGCGCTCCCCCTCTTCAAGGTCTGTTGGTTCTTCTGGTTGAATTGTTGCGGTCGCGACAATAGTAGTGGGTTCTGCATCAATGATCTGTCCTTTACCGGTATTTTCAGAATCAGATTCTGAATCAGGGTTTGGCTCCTTGTCTTTGATCTCATCCACCAATGACTGTTTTGAGTGACATTCATCGGTGTTGTGCCAGGGGCTTTTGTGGAAATCGCACCATTTTTCGGTGTCCTTCTTTGTCTTCCCGTGACCCTTCTTTTCCTGTGTCTTGGATTGGTTTTTGGGAGAGTGTTTGTTAGGGTTGTCTTTGTCATACTTTGGTTGTTTCGGATTTGCAGACCCGAACTCCCGTTTGTTCTGGTGCTTAAATTTATGCTCGATTTTAACAACATATCGATAGGCAGCACCGAGTGATGAGATGTCCATAAAATCCATTTCAGTTTGGATGTATCTGTGTAGAGCCCCACGGTATTTCAGAACCAAATGTCGCTCAGAGTCTTTGATACCCAGCTTGGTGCGCAAGGTATGGAAGGTATTGGTGAACTCCGGAACTGCTTGGCCCCTCTCTTGTCGCAGTGTTGTCCATCTCATGTACTGGTCCTCATAGTTGCCAACAGGGTAATACTGTTCCTTTACCGCATCCACACAAAAATCCCAAGTGGGATCGACCCCATATATTCCAGACTCCTCTGTGGAAATTTTCTCCCAGTAAGTTTCCCACCAATGTTTGACATGAGGGAGATCTTTAAGGAGTGCGAAGGTGATATTTTCTCTGTCGGAAAAAATGTGAACATAGAAATAACCTTCTAGCAGAGTTAACCATTTTTCTAGGGCTTCTGCATCTATCTGTCCTTCAAATACAGGAATATCAAAATTAACTTGTACCTTGAAAGGTGAGGTGCCTCCAAAGTGGTCTCTTGATGACGATGTGCCTGATTCTATCGGCAGGCATTGAAGGATGTGGGAAAAATTATCCATCATTTCGTCCCTTTGTCGCGTGAGAGATTGCTCAAGCAACAGATTGATAGGATCGTCTACTCTGTCGTTTTTCTTTTCTTCCGCCATTGAGGGTTTCTTGGGTGTGCGAGAGTGATTATGTTCAAGAGAGACAAGCTCGAGACCCAACTTGCTATACTCGGACCTTGTCGGGGACATGCACTAAAAAAAATGATCAAGAGCAGCCTGCTCTGATACCACTGATCCGGATTATTTTTATCACGAAATGAGAGCGGAGATATAATAAAGAAATGCATAGAGATATCGCAGATATTCAATAATATAACATAAATGTATCAGATATGCAACCATAAACACAGATATATAGTAATACACGATTTCTATTAATGAAAGAAATGTACAGAGACTGTAAAATACAGAGTGAAAGACTTGCTAGAATGGTGGCAGCTTATCTCTGAGAAGAGATGTGACGGCTACTCGCATTCACAAGAAGATGATTACAATGAGGCTTGGAAGGCCTTTTTACAATAGACAGGAATGCCAAAAGTCCTAGACATCCAAAAACCTAACCCTAGGAGATGAAGCACCAAAAGTCATGTGGGCCTCGTTTGGGTAAGTTAGTACATCAACTTCCCGGGGTCGTAACTTTTGCATACGATCTCCGTTTTAGGAGTGTGATAGCTCGTTGGAAAGGAATCATCAAGGAGATTCATTTTGGGGGCTCAATATGCCTTTGGCTATCATTTAGAACCTCTATCTCGAAAAACCTTCATTTAGGCCCTCAAAATGGCCCTAGAAGTTAAAACCTGCTAAAAATAGTAAATTGCCAAAATTGCCAGAAAGTTGTTTTGAGCCAGTTGGAAAAGGTGGGTGGCCACCGATATCCACCTGGATCAATGGAAGACCATGTTTACCACAGGTGACTACAATTAACCATGGTTGACTATGTGTGACCATGTTTGATTATGGTTAACCATGGATAACTATGTTTGAACATGGTTGACCATTTTTTACTATGGTTAACCATGGATAACTATGTTTGACCATGGTTGACTATGTTTGAACATGGTTGACCATGGTTGACTACAATTTAATATGATTGGATTGCATCATAATGTGACATTGGTAAAGGGTTACATGTTCAATTGTGATGTCAAGATATGTTCGTCACATTGTGATGTAAGTTTTTTTTTATAGATTGTGATGTCAAGTATTATTTGTCACATTGTGACATCAGGTTATGGTCGTCACATTATGACATCAGGTTTTTTTCATCGCATTTCATTATTAGGTTATAGTCATCACATTATGACATTAGGTTTTGTTTGTCACATAACGACATTGGACAGTGGGTTATGTTTGTCACATTGTGATGCCAAGTTATGTTTGTCTCATTGCAATGTTGGGATCTATTTGTCACATTGCGACATTGGGATATGTACATCACATTGCAACATTAGGATATGTACATCACATTGCAACATTAGGATATGTTCGTCATAGTGCGACATTGGAATATGTTCGTCACATTGCGATGTCACATTATGTTGGATTGCATCACAATGTGATGTTGTTGAAGGGTTATGTTCGAATTCAATGCCAAGATATGTTTTTCACATTGTGACATCAGGTTATGTTTTTCACAATGCAACATTAGGTAAAGTTCGTCATATTGCAACATCGGATAATTTTCATAACATTGTGACATTAGGTTTTGGTCATCACATTGCTAGGTCAGTTTATGTTCGACACATTTTGAAAAGGAATTTTTAGCCAAGTTTTTTGAAAAAAATCCTAATAACGTTTTTCCTTTGTCATGAAGATAGGAACTTTGAACTAACATGACGTATCGCATGAAAGGAAACTTCCTTGCAATGCGATGTGTTGTGATTAAACAGTTTTTGCATTAGCGGAAAGTTTATTTTTGTGCGACACAAAACTTTTATTTCTTACGATGTATTGCACTTAAAATATGTTTTCTTGCAACATTGATGGCAAATCAACTTGATTTTCACAAATTGATTTATACTTGTTCTAAGGGAATTTGTAGCAAATCAACTTGATTTATACTTTGTAAATGATGATTTATACTTGTTCTAAGGACATTGATAGTAAATCAACTTAATTTATATTTTGCAGATGATGATTTGTATTTATTCTAAGGACATTGATCAAAGATTGATTTATACTTGTTCTAAGGGAATTTATAGCAAATCAACTTGATTTGTACTTTGCAAATGTTGATTTATACTTGTTCTAAGGACATTATTTTAATAAAATTGATAGCAAATGAGCTTGAAATTTGCCAAGGATGAGTTATACATGTTCTAAGGATTAAGTACACCGCACATGAATAATAGAGTGTATACATTGCACCATGATACACACTATTGACCATTATACATCCATATATAATTTTTTTATTATATTAATATTGTCGTATGAGAAATATTGACACTCTTATAATCATTCAAGTTGGTTTGTAAACCAACTAAATTATTAGACTCTGAAATGATTTTTCATTTGATTTAACAATACTGTAAAGTTTTAAAAAGAAAATGGATAAAAATGATGTTAACATTTATTTGAATTATAAAAATGGCATTGAATTCTAAGGTTATAAAATAAATTTATTATAAAATTATGTATACCTTGTGCGGTGGGTGAGACCCATTAATAGGGGTCCATCCCTTAATACCGTTTGGAATTACTTTTCATACATTGAGGTTGGTTGTATTGCATTGTTCATGCTAATGAACCTTTCACTTTAGTTTTAATTATAAAAATGATATTGAATTCTAAGTTTTTATATATAATTTCACAATGTCATTACGAACAATTGCAAAACAACTATACAAAGTCTATTTAATTCACTTAAGTGCATGTTTAATTCTATCAAATTATATTATACACTTCTTTGTACTTATCATATCAGTTGCTTTCGATATCATTCTTATCTTGAAAAGTATATTAATATTAAATTTTGGGCTTGTTAAATTTTAAGATAAATATAAATTAAAATTAATATGGACTTGTATATATAAGTTCTGAAAGGTTTCAATGTCAACAATATGGAAACAAAAAACTTTAATCCTAAAAAATTATGAAAAATAAAAAATCAAAGAAAACAAAACTATGCGTTGTTGGATAAATTATCCCATGGGCGAAATTTAGCACCTTGAGTCGGGGATTACATATACAACCGTAAACTCACATCATACAATAAATGATCATCCATCCATGAGTTTAATCCTTGTTATTCATTTTTTATGAGATATTTATTCATGGATAAAACAAATTATGCATATAGAAAATATGTATAATCAACGTAACTTTAATAGGTTAAAACATGCTTGAGATAAATTACTCAATGATAAATGTGGTAGTCACTAAAATTGTAATCTAAATACTCTCAAATATTCTAGAGCTTGGTTTGTGTTGGGCCTCTAGATTGTAACTTAGAATAATCATTAAGATGTTTTACAATAGGGCATTTACACTGTAACTATGAACAATCATCAAGATGCTTTTAAACAAAGACTACCTATAACAAATATACTGACAATAAAAGAAAGACTGTATATAACTAATATATTGACTATAAATGAAAGGTCGCATATATACCCTATATTGACTAATATTGTAATGTAAAGACTGAAATGTTATAGTCCCTGGCCTGTACTGATGCATAAACAAAGTGTTGTCGCCTCCACAACAACCCACTAAAATTATCTATCTTAGAGGATTTATGTGGGTACCTACCTGTAATGTTCCCAACCATATTTGATATAAAAATCGGACTTATGTGGCTTAGAACTTCCCTCAAACACTTTGATGGTAGGGCCTATTTACTTAGCCAATTGCCTTAATTTAGGTTCCCCAACTTCAGGATAGGTCATTGATGTGCTTTGGTGACCAATGAGATGGTTTGCAACCTTCTTACAGCTCTAAATATATATGTTGTTTGTTTATTGGTTTGATCATGGTTTATTGCATGAATTTTGTTTTATGATGGGAATAATAAATAACCACAGTAAATAAAATAGAGATACACAATGAAATGGCCACAAACTCATATATGATTTTATTGAATAAATATATCTAACATAGAGAAGATATGGAATACATGTAGAAGAGGGATGTATGTGGCTGATAATGCCTCAAAAATACAATAGAAAGGTGGAGATATGAACTCTCAAGAGTCCCCCAAGATAAATACATAAGATATCCAAGAACCCAAGCTATGTGTGCTTCCCTCTCTAGGAAAGTGCACCCTTTCTGACTGTAGCAAGCTATAAGAATTTGACCTCCTCCTCTTGAGACCTCAAATCACTGAAAATCACAGTCAAAATGTAGATCGGGGGATAAGAAACCCCTACACTGAGTCTCCTAGCTATTGGGAGTGATCTCCCACTCCAAAACGCAAGATCCTCTAATAAAAGTGTGTCCTCCTGAAGAGAAACACGCCCTCTCTGAAAGATAGAATGATTTTGTTGTAGAATGCTCTCACACACTACTGCAAAAGAGTATTAGGATGGAAGAAATTGATCCTGGAGAGAGATCTGTTGTATATCTATCTTTCCCAATCCAAATCGAATCTCACTTCCTCAAGTGATGCACCCCACCTGTTGGAAACCAATACAATTGCGCCTTGCTTCCTCAATTGCTCCTGAAATTGAATGGAATCTAAGCTAGAATGGTGAGGGAGGAATATTTCACCTCCTTGGCCAAGCTTGGATCAAGAAAGGTGGAACTTTTCACCACCAAGCTGATCTCTAGGGTTTGTTCAGTCAAAACCCTCAAAATCCCCAAGTATCACGGGCTCTCTAAAAAGAAGCTAGACATCAAAATGATAATCAACATAATGAGAGAATAGAGGCCCCTATCTCTCTTTTATCCCCCTGTTCACCTTTTCCTTGTTACTTTTACTTTAATTTTATTATTCTTTAATTAAATCACTTTATTAATTAATTAGCTTTTTTTCCTCTAAAAAGTGATTTATTCGTCCTTATGGCTTCTCCATCCACTAAAAGTCATTTCTCATCATCTAATCCCATAGTTCTCTTCCTCCCGATTTGGATGAGCTATTACACTAATATGATTCTCCAAGTAATATGCCCAAAATGACCTTCTTAGTGAAATTAATTAAAATATAACCCATAATAACTCAAAATTACAGAAATCATTAGAATGCAACGGAACCAAAGCCAAGTTGTGTGGAATGAATCCCGATGATGAAATATTATGAACGATGCAATTCGAGCCCAATAAAACCCCTTAATATATTCTAAACTTGTTTTCACCCCCATCTGGCTACTCTCATGAGCATAACACTCTGTAACATAATAATGTAAAAAAATGTTGACATTACAGTCCTTCCTACTAGAATATTGCTTGTCCTTAAGCAATAACCGAATCAATTTGTATGTGATACCAAGATCCCATATCCTCCTGTGTGACCTATATTAATCTCTCCTCAAGACATGGCCCCTCCAAGTGCTCACCATACATAATACCCAAATGCTCATGTTGAGTAAAATGTGTTGGATCATGTTGTCATTGATGCCAATGGTTTGATTACTTGGGATATTGTTGGATCATATGTCATTGATGTAAATGGTTTGGTTTGATTGATGTCATAGGTTGATGTCAAGTAATTGATTGATATGATTCCCTTGATGAGAATGTTATATGTCCAAGTGGAAACCAATCGATGCAAAGGTAAACAAATGGATGAACTCCAAAGTGGTCCCCTTATGGTGAAAGCCCTCACGGGAAGACGCT
>ML816410.1:80410-91584 GCA_009831015.1 Picea engelmannii | reverse complement strand
CTCTCCATCCACTGATGGGACCTAAAGTTCCTTTCAAAAATCTTATTTGCAATTTTTCACATGCTCTCCAGCCATATGATCATTACCTAAGATATGTCGAGTGTCTCTTGTCAAAATTTACCCTATCATATATTTCTCGATGCCTCCTTCTAACAATATTGTCTCAATAGTATCATCAGGAGCTTGTATCAGAAGGAATTGCATCTAGTGAGCATGTTTCCTCCCGACCACATGTTCCGACGATGACGCCTTCCTATTGGTACACAAGCTATATATGTTACCACAATGCCTTTACTCTATGCTTATGTGTTGAAAGGTGATTATCCTAGAGGACTCCAATGAACCAATTACAACAAGACGTATAATGGTGGGTCCCTCACCAAACCATAGACCTTTTCTTACATGTGATGCACTTTATATAACCCTTTTATTGGTGCACACTTTTAGAGGAATCATCATCGGAACATACGATGATCTATTACACTCACATTCTTCGATAGCTCCTTCGCAACGAGCATGTTATGACAATATGGTAGGGAGGCCCCTTCATCAGAATAAGTTTTAGAGGGTTTCCATTGCGTCTTTCGATTCCTTTCTTCTAATAGACTCGTATGATGGTAAAAACTAAAAGGTTGTGAAAGAAAAAGTTAAATTAAAAATTTCATACATGTTAAATATACACGAGAGAAAATGCATCACCTTTTTTTCCTTTGTCACACTTCCCAACACATAAATAAATACTCCTAAAGGAATCATCGTTTAAAGCTCTCAAATCCTTCTGATGCTTCAATACAATTCATTGGATAACCCATCCCGGTGACTGCACTATCATAAAGACTATTCAAACCAACTCTCAACCCCACCTCTCTGACGACATGCCTATGATAATAGTCAAAAAGCCTCTCCTGAAGGAATTAATGGCTATTGTATGAATATGACCCAAGGAGAGTTTTAACAAGTTAAACATTAATTACAAAATGTTTGGGGGGGAAAGGTAAAGTGTATAAAATTCGTTTAACCCTAAATAGTATATTGTTTACCTTAAATAAATATGTGAAAGTATGAGTGCTTATACGGTGGTAGCAAACCATCTTCAAAAAAATCTGAAAATATCATAGTAGTCAGGTGTATATTGTATGATCTAAATTAAATTCTATCGGTGATTGATTATATAGTAAACTAACTCTAATAATGTGTGCAACAGTAAATCAAAGCAAAAAAAATGTCTTGCGCAAAAAATAAGAAGGAGAAGAACCCATCGGTTGTTGTACATGCCCCTATTATCAAGCCAGACTCAATTCTACTTACAGACACAAGCTTCTTCAATGGGAGGGAACATTATCCAAGGTACGATAAGATCTATCACATCTTCCATAATGAAGACTTCCTATTTGATGGCGAAGAAATAGATGCATATCATAATATCAGAAAGAGTAGCATTCACACTCTAGAAGCTCATCCTATGTTGTTCCCACACAATGAGATTGCACGGTGGTGTTTTACACACCTCAAAAAAGACATGGTCACCATAATCAATGAATCCAAAGTCTTGATTGCTTCTTTGAAGCTTGAAGACATCATGATCATGTATGAAAGGCCAGGGCCTATAGTGTCATTGAACAAATCATTTTTGGAGAAGTTCGAGGTAGATAATGAAGACTTCAAGGAGTTAATGGAACATTGGTATAATGATGAGCTCAGACGTGTCAAGAGATGGGAAATATATATCCAAGATCAAACCATACAAGCTATTGAACACCATGATTTCTAGGTTGTATGGTGAGGAAACCAACACACATTTCAGGATGGAATGGTTTCCAATAGAATACACCATGGTAAAGATAGGAGAAGTGTTCAACTAGGTGATCATCTTGGATTCCAACATATTTTCAAGAGCTAAAGAAGAACCAGGTATGAAAAAACTTGACTTGTATATGTCAACCTACCTTATTAATCCAATTTGCTCTGTCATCCATTTGCCTGCTTTTGAATGGAATTGGACTCTAAATCAACCCCTGATTCACATTTATTGCTCATAGATGTGGGATGTAAGTTACAAGGAACACTTTTACAACATATGCGACTATTTCTTAGCTCCCTTGTACAAGGTAATTTTCAGGATTTTCCCACATAAGATATCACAAGGAGCCATAATAGACCTAAAATAAATTGGATATTGGTATGTAAAGAAGTATTACACCTATATCATAATTTATGGAATTTTTGGTCCACCACACCTCTTACCCAAATATGTGCCTGATAAACTGCTAGCCTAAGAAGTTTCCTACCATACAATAGAGAAAGGAATTACAACATTTCTATCAAAGAAAAACAAGAAATGTTGGTCCAATTTCCCACTGTACATAAGGATATATGCATTGTCTAATAAGTGGGCCATGCTGAAGAAAAATAATTGCAGGAGATATGCTTATGCACAAGGAAATTAAAAGGGCATGATCCCCACAATATAGTGTATGTCTATATCAAAACGGTCAAGCTGACACACCAAGTCATCCATGAAGTAAACTTTGTTGAAAACCTCTTCAAAGGAGCTTTATTTTTTGAAGAAGTATTGTAAAGGCTACAAGATGAGATAGCAAGAGAAACAAATCAAAATTAATAAGATGAAGAAAGGAACACAATGAAGGAATAGTTTCAAATGCTACTAGAAAAAGAAAAGGAAAATATAGAAGCTAAGGAAAAATAAAGAGTATATAAAGCTAAAAACAGAGAAAATAAAGCCAGGAAAGCAGAAGAGAGCTTCCATAATAGGAAGAAAGTAGAGCTAGAAAATAATAACACCAAGCATGATGAGAAGAATAAAAAGGATGAAGTCCTTAAGAAAGATATTGAAGACAAGAAAAATAACGTTGAAAAGGATGCCAAAGTAAAACAAGATGTAGATCTAGAAATAAATAAAAGGGAGGATGAAGAGAAACAAATAGTAGTTGTTGAAGTTGAAGAGAATATAAAGAAGGAAAAACACAAGGAAACTAATTTAAATGAGAAAGTAGAGGAAGAAGCAGAACATGAAAAGAAGAAAAAGCAAGATGAGTTAAACAAATTTGTAGCATACCCTAGTGTAGGTATAATTACTGTCCATGTTGAAGAGTGCACTCCTTTAATGTTCATCCTAGGGAACTTCACTTATACATCTCAGGTACTAGAAATGGATGATGTTGTAGTATCTATTAGTGATTATTATTATAGTAATAAAACAAGGGAAATTGAAATAGTATCCAGTAAACTAAAAGAGGAGAATTTTCCCTCAAAAAAGAGTCTTTTGAGAGAAACATTAGATGGAGGGCATGCCCAGAGCCTAAGGAAAATGCAATACAAATCGCTTCATTCCTAAATGCATTTACAAGTGAAAATGCAATGTCGATATATGAATTAGGTGAGGAATTGGATATATCCATGACCAAGATAGTTGAGCTTGAAGCAACTCTAAACACAATAAAATATGGCATATCTGATGAATTCAAAAAAGAAGCTAACACAATAGAGAAGCTACACAAAGAAGAAACGCAAAAGGAATTACAACTTCAAAAGGACAAGTTGAATGTTGAGTTTGAGAAAAGGGCTAGTATCAATAAGAAGTTACACCAGTAAGAATTGGAAGCTCTCAAGCTTACACACTCATAGGAAATGAAACTACTCAGGATGAAACATGCACAAGAAAAGACAAGATTACAAGCAAAATGCTTGGAAGTAAGCATATACAATGAAATGATAGAAGACACAATTATAAAATTGGAGAAAGATAATCAGGTCCTTGAAAATATCATAGCATAAAACAAACAGGTAACCCTCATACGGGAAATTGTTAAAGAGGAAACTAGAGATTCCAATGAAGAACTCAAGATTGTACAAAAAGAATCTTTCTATATATTCAATGAAATCCGGAAAAATATGTAAGAACAAATCAAGTTGAATGATCGGTTGGAAGAAACATGGAAAAAATACCAAAAGGATCAAAATTCCTTTGAAAATATTATAGACTAAAAATATGTGTATGATAATCCACCTAATACCTTGTCAGTCTACATAGCCAGACATAATATGAAGGAACATGCCCTCTTTGATACCTAGAACCCATCATGAATGATATTAAAATCACTCAAGAAGCAGTTCAAAAGGCATGAAAAAAACTATGGAAGGCCTCCAATAACTTACTTAAAGAGTTTGAAATGGATGTGATGGTAGAGTTAGAAGACCATATGAGTTAAGAATAGAAGATGTAGAAACCAGAAGAGATGGAAGAAAACATACTATTGAAGAAATTGATGAGGTAAATAAATAAATCATGAAAAAACAACTCATAAATCCAATCGAGATGACCACACTAGCCAATGACTTCATTCAGAAGACAAATCAAAGTCTAAATATGGAGGGAACAACCAAAATCTGTGACAATGAGATATATTTGGAAAAGATGCAGGTGAGTAGAGTGATTGTGATCCTGGAGGACTTCAAGCTATGGAAGGAATACATAGACAACATGCAGTTATCAAATACTTATTGATCATTGTATTTTGTAATATACTCTCTTTTATTTGATCATATAAAATTTGTAAAGTCTCAATCCAGAATATGAAACAAAATGTTGTAATTGTCATATGACATGATGGCAGTTACAGAATGTGAACAACCTCTCTTATTTTTAAAAGGAGAGTATTGCGATAAGAAGAGGACTTTTTCCCTTTGTAAATGGGAGATTGTACTATTAATTCTAAGTGAATAAAGAGCAAGAGGCATTCTAGAAATTTGTGACTTTGGTAGATGTATATGAGACTTTTCTTTGTGCATTTTCTTTCTTCTTGAGTAGCATAGAGTTATGTTGTATGAATTATTTCTCCAACCTCTTCTATTTACTCATGTTGTCATATGTTTCCTTATGGGTATATAAATAGTGTTATGAATGCATTCTACAACTAATTGTTATTGTATATGTAACATTGTTATTATCACTTACCATTGGCACATATGAATTATTTTTGTTTCTAGTGGTATTATCATCCACTATACTCGTATAGTTAGTTTTCTCATGATCAAGATAGGATAGGTTAGGATAGATTTTGATTAGCATAGTGTTAGATAGTTTTAATTTAGTATTTAGTTCAGATTTTAATTAATTTGAGAAAATTTTATTCTCATATTCATAATTATAAAATATTTTAAGTGGCAACGAGGCCCACATGTTGGTTAAAACTGCTACACCAAACCAGAGTAGGTATAATTGGGACCTGCCATCAGGCATTCTCCCTTACCTGCTTGAAAATAATTTGGACCCGCCAACAGAAATGGTGCTAGAAGGAGGGTCGTATAATTCAATGGATGCTAAGAAATTGCAAGACCCTACTCATTCTATTTCACTCATAAACCCTTCTCAAAAGGTGATATCCCTCATCCAGATCCTAAACAATCCTTTCATCCTCTATCATACTCTGTGGATACTCTCGCACATGTTTCCATTCAATGAGGTTATACTTGTCCCAAGGTTCTATCTCCAACATCTCATAGGTTCAGAAAACAAGAGCTTGAGACAATAATAAGAGAATCCCATGGGCACATGTTAACTCGGTAGTGGAGCAAGAAAACTGACCAAATCCCTATTGAATTTTCTGTACCCCAAGGCTGCAGAATTCCTATGTGGGAAGAACCAAATCTTGAAATCCCCCCTGCCCATGAAGGAATCCCAAACACCGAGACACCCAATTATCACCTATATCAAGTTCTACAAGGAGTTTCAGAACCCTTTGATTTTGACCTTGAAACCTACTTTCTTGTTGGTGGTGACAGTAGACCTCCCATTACTCCTGAATCACCACCTCTAACACGAAAAGGTGAACCTGAGGAAGAACTTGAAGAAGGAGAAGGAAACCCTGGAAATCCTCAACAAATGGTCGGAGTCAATGCTAACCATCCAAATAACCAACCCTTGTTAGTTCTTGATGTTGTGGCAGTACCAAGGATAGTTCATTTCATGCCCAAACATCCTAAGAGGTTTTTACTTAATTTCGATCTCAATAGGAAATATGCTACTGAATACCATATAAAAAAAAGTTTGTGCTTATTGTTATACTTATGAATGTGCAATATGAAGATGTTGTTTGTGGATTATTTCCTTATACAATTGAAAACAAGGATTCAACCTGGCATTTTTCTCTAGCTCAAGCTTTTATTACTAGCTGGAATTCTTTTGAAATTGTTTTTATTGAAACAAGTGTCAAAGATAAGACCCTATAAACTTTAGTACTTAACCTTTCATGAATTAAAATGGATGCTAATAAAAAGTCAAAGAATCCAATCAAAGGTTTTCCACGTTAATGAATAAAATTCCTCAAGCTTCTAAGCATGTCGAAGATCTTTCCATTGAATTTTATACTTCATCTCTCCCTTTTTCCATGGCAATGTCTATCAAGAGAGTTGAGAAAAACACTCTAGAAGAGAACTTTAAAGAATCCATTAAAGTCGATAAAGATGTGGTAGGTTCAAAAGACAAATCCATGATTGAAACACCAAAGAACAAAAATGGTAACAAATCTAAGCTATTGTGACCAAGCCTTCTAAAGATAAGAAATATTTATAATCTAGAGAGTTGGAAGCTCTCTAGAGGATTGTTAAGAAACTCTCCAATGAAATAATTTATCTGAAATTTTTTGTGGAGAAGGTTATTCCAACCCAAAGAAAGTTTTCACAATTCAACCTAAGAAAGAAGAGCACTCCTCCTTAAAATAAGACCACTCCCCCTTTTGAGGGCATAAACATGGAAATCATTGTACAAGCCTTCAAGGCTTGGGAAATTGACACCCAAAATGAATCTAAAGAGGATTAGGAGGAAGGAGGTGAACAAAAAGATCAAGCTCGGGAAACTGATGAAGCTTAAGAAAAGGAAGTCAATTCTTTCTGGGACATATCTTTTGGGTTGGGAGAATGAGAAGAGAAAGATGTTGAAGAAATTAATATGTCCCAAAAAAAGTAACCACGAGAAGTGCAAGTAAGGCACCATCTTCCAATCCTTCTTCCTCTTCTAAAATTGCTCAAACAACACCCAACACACATTAAACACCCTCTAGTGACAAGCATATTACCTCTTCCAATCCTTCATCTAAACTAGATTATGCTTTCTTGGAAAAGTTAAAAAGGACCAAGGTCAATACATCTCTACTTGAACTCATGAAAATACCTCAAATTCAAGATAATTTCATCAAAACTCTATAGGGTACCACTTACAAAACCACTAACGTGGGGGAAAATAAAGGAAAAGGTAAAGTTGGTTAGACAAATGAAAAGACAACACCCAAGAAACAATCGACTATCGATGCATCTTTGACTGGAAAAAGGTCAAAATCCAGTATTCTTCCTTTCTTATTGAACTTTGAAATTTTTAATAGAAACGTTCACAATTGCATGGTAGACTCGGGAGCTTCTTCAAATGCCATGGCCTTTAAAGTTTGTGAAAAAATATATGTCAAACCTGACGAGTCTGATATCCAAATCATCTAGTTAGACAGGACAAGAGTCAAATTTATTGGGGAGTTAAAGAATGTTTTTATCATATTATCATCCAACCCTAAAGTACATCAAACCATTGACGTAATAATTGTAGATATCCCTGATACATATGGAATGATTTTGAGCAAAAATTGGTATGTTATACTTGATATATATTTTTCTACTGATTGGTCACACTTATGGCTCCCATACATTGAAAAAATCAATCAAATCATAATAGACAGAGAAATATTCATGAAGCATGTAGTAATATATTTAAATGATCCCAATGAACCCATAATGTATAATCATTCTATTTTGGGAAATTATAGTTATGACACTTTATTTGGGAATCACACTCCTGAGATATCTCCTTATGTGGAATCAAACACACAATCTGAAATCCTTCATTGCACTCACATTGTTGAGCCACAATGTGATATAGTAGCTAGTACTAATACTAACCTTGATGTACAGTCTAACATAGTATCTAGAGACAACTTAGAAGTATTTTCTAATTTCACTGACCCAATAATTCATAAAGCAAAGAATAATATGACTCCATCTTTAAATCCAAGGGAGATACTAACATGTGGATTTTATTCTTTGATGGATCCAAGTATATTGAAGGTGCAGGTGTTGATTGCATACTCAAGGACCGTAATGACAAGAATAATTTAATCACATGCACACTTGAGTTCCAATGTACGGACAATACTATTGAATATGAATCTCTTTTACAAGGATTAAAGAAAGAAGTAGACATGGAAGAAAATAATAGAAAGGTATTTGGTGATTCTGAAATTGCAATCAAACAAGTAAGAAACCACATTCATCGCCTTTCGATTCACCTCAAACATTACTAGCAGGAGGTATGGGAACTGATCAAAAACTTTAATGCTTTTAATATCAGTCATGTTCCTCGTTCATTAAACTATGATGTATATTTGTTAGATAATGATGCATCTAGATTAATTCCATTAGAAGAGATAATGCTTGATACTTTTTCAGTGGAATTAATGTACAAGCCTCCAGTTCCTGATAATGTAACCAATTGGAGAGCCTTTTATGATGACCAACAAATTATAAGTTTCCTACATCTAAAGGGTAACTTCAAAGACTTTGTCATAGATGAAGGACAACATGACCAAAATGTAAATTTTGATGATCTGACTCAACAAGTCATGCAATGGGGAGTAATGTTACCTCAATGAAAAACATCCCCAAAAATATGGTGAGGCTTGAAAAAATCTATGATCTACAAGAAAAGTTCAAGAAAGTAACAAACTTCAAAAAAAACAATTCAACAATGCAACTTGAAGTGATAAATCTTGGGACAAGCAGTGTACATCAGAGTATCAAACTTGGAAACAATTGTACCCTAAGTGAAATACAAGCCTTCATCAAATTGTTCAAAGAATACAAAGATATATTTTCTCGGACCTATGATGACCTCAAGACCTATGATACTAAAATCATCCAAAATATAATCCCCATGAAGCCCCAAAAAAATCATTTTCAACAAAAGTTGAGAAAAATGCATCCAAGCTTAGAACCTCAAGTTAAGGCTGAATTGAATAAATTACTAACAACACGAATAATTTTCTTAGTCAGACACACCCAGTGGATTACTAATCTTGTGTCTGTGAGGAAGAAGAATGGGGATATAAGACTATGTGTTGATTTTAGAAATTTGAACAAGGTTTTAGAATAGGACAATTATCATGTGCCACATATGGAGAAAATATTACAATGTGTCTCTGGATCCAAAATGCTCTCATTATTAGATGGTTTTTTTTTGTTATAATAAAGTTTTAGCTGCCCATGATGATCAACTGAAAACTATCATTTGAACTAAATGGGGAGTATATTCTTACAATAATATTCCATTTGGATTAATAAGTGTAGGGGGAAATTTCCAAAGAGCCACATACATTGCATTTAGGGGACTAATCAGTGACTGTGTGGTGGTATACCTTGATGATGTAATTGTCTTCACAAAAGAAAAAATATATCATATAGCCCACTCGAGGAAAATATTTAATAGATGCAGAAGGTGTGGCATTTCACTAAATCTAAAGAAATTTGTTTTTGCAGTAAGTGAAGGAAAATTATTGGGATTTAATTGTATATAAAGATGACATTATGATTGAACCCAAAATAAATAAATCCATCTCAAAGATTCCTTTCCCTCATAACAAAAAGTCAATGCAATCATTCCTTGGAAAAATTATTTTTGTCCTTATTTCAATAAAGAGTTCATCATGTACACCTTTGCTTCGAATACAAAATATGCATCAATCCTTACCCAGAAAAATAATGAAAGAAATGAATTCCCAATTGTCTTTATGAGCTATGGATTTCAAGGAGAAGAAATGGATTATCTAGAAATATATAAATAAGCTTATATTGTCTTTAAAGTTGTCAAACATTTCAGACCCTACCTGCTTAAATCCAATATATAGGTGATAGAACCATATTATGTTGTAAGGAACCTCCTAGTACAGAGATATTTGGGAGACAAGAGAGCTAATTGGATGGCAACCTTACAAGAATATGATCTGGAAATAAAACCTGCAAATATTTTTGAAGGACAAGGATTGTGCAAATTGGCAGCTAAATCATCAGGGAATATAGATGATGAAGAGGAACTTTATAAAGATCAAAGTCTTCTAGAGAGAGAAGTATGTTACATCCTTGAAAAATCAAACCCATGGTATTATTAAATGAAATATTATTTGACTCATGTTTCAGCTCCACGATGCATGGAACTAAAGAAGAAGAGAGCTCTTAGGCTCAAATCAACCCAATACCACCTAACTCAAGGAATATTATTCAGAAAGAATTATGATGGTGTCCTCCTATGATGTATGGAAAAGGAGGATTTTGATATAATCCTATCTGAAACTCCTGATGGTCCAGATAGAGGACACTTTGGGGGAGACACCACATCACACAAAATCCTTAGAGATAGTTCCTACTAGCCTAATTTATTCAAATATTCCCATGCATATTCTAGGAGATGTCAGGAATGCCAGAAGTCAGCTAGGAGAGAGAAGAAACTCACTTTTCCTCTACATCCAGTCTCAATTGAATTCCCATTTCAACAATGGGATTTGGAGGTGATAGGGGGAATTAATCCTAAATATTCTTAGCTACACAAGTACATCCTCACTGCAGCATATTATTTCTCTAGGTGGAATGAAGAAATTCCACTCAAGGTGGTGAATGAAAGCAAGGTGATATATTTCCTTCAATCTCAAATTGTAACACTTTAATAACAAGTTTGTTGTTAAATAATATCTAGTGTTTGATAATGCCAAATGTTTTTCTTTGTTGAAATTAAATAAATATGCTCTTGAAAATAACATTAATATTAAATATTCAACTAACTATTATCCTCAAGCTAATGGACTAGCATAATCCACAAACAAAAATGTGATTAAAATCTTGAAAAGAACCATGATAGAACACAAAAGGAACTAACATTTATCCCTCCCTAATGCTATGTGGGATGATAGGGTAACACCTAAGGCTTCTTTGGGAAATCATCCTTTCTTTATTTTTTATGGACAAGAAGATATTTTACCAACCCATACTTTCCTACCTTCACTGCAACTGGATCAATCAGTCCAAGACAAAGAGTGCCCAATTATGTAGCATTAGTTGAATATGCT